>WJSG01008895.1:0-25438 GCA_016618145.1 Sanghuangporus lonicericola | reverse complement strand
CGCAGGCGGCGTAGAACGCGTCGCTGTCGCAGAGCGCGATGACGCGCAGCGGGTCGCGCACGCCGAGGTTGCTGGACAGGAGATGCCGGTAGGTTATTGTCGGGCTGAGGTCATCGAAGTCGTTCGCTATGGCCCGGCCTTTGCCCTTCCAATACGACTTCGATACCGGTTTTGGAATACTGGGCCCTTCCGAGCCCGACATAGCGAGACGATGGTAGTAAGAGCGAGGTTCCGGTTATATGCAAGGAGGTGGTGGTGGCTGGATGAGACGCGTGCGCGCTTCATCGACGCGTCTGCCACGGTCACGCGTTTCGCGACTTAGTCTCGCGTCGCGTCAACACAAGCTCCGAGTCCGAACGCTTGCTCTTGCCCAGCCGACGCCATCCCAGCCCAAACATATCGAAATGGAACAGAGACAGGTATGTTACAACATCCTCTTGATGAGGTCCAAGGTCTGCACTAATCGTACAACAATCAGTCCGAGACTGCCAATCCTTCCTTCCCCAAAGGCCGATACCCCAGATTCGGCGACCGTTACGCCTAAGCAATAATAACCTTCGGCTTCGCGCTGACCGTCGAGATGTCGATGGTGAGTATATCCTGCACGGACATCTATCAGCCTATCGCACAAACCTGCGGGGACACGCTGCACTCCTACCTTGCCACCCTTGATCTCCGATGCGGACGGCATGAGTCCAAGCCTGAGCAGTTCGGAGGCCTTGGAGACGAGCGGGTCCTTCTGCATGCTGTGACATCGTACAGTAACATATCAGCTCAACCTCGGGTTGTCGGGATCAGATAACGAACCTCGCGACTGCGACGATGCTGCCCTTCTTGGCGTAGTATGCAGCGAACTGCGCGAATGCGCCTCAGTTGCGAGAACGCGGCTGCGGACAACAGTGCGTACCTTCAACTCCTCCGGGTTACCGTCGATGATAATGTCGTCGAACCCTGCGCCCACTCCACAGTACCGGAGTTGTTGACCCTCTGTGGGCACGTCAGCTCGGCAAACTCGTCGTACAACGTGCCGCTCTACGACTTACGTGCACTCCAGAACACGGGAATCTTCACGAACGGCTGGCCCTTTCCTTCGGCGATTGTCTTTCCGACAGCACGACCTTGGTTGCCTGCGACCTGTGGATAATGGTGTGGGACACGCATGAGCCAAACTAACACCCTGACTCACGTTCCAGTGCTCGATCCTCCTAGACTCCCCTGTACCCGGCTGAGGATACAACGCGATGTCGCCTGTGCGGTACTATCGTGAGCCCGACGTATGGGGTGAGTATGCCGAGAGTACGCACCAATGGCATAGACGTTCTCGAGACCCTTGACCTTCAAGTACTCATCCACGTGCACGGCGCCGGAGTTGTCGACCACCTTCTCAAAGCCCTTGCTGTTCTTGAGGAATTCTGTTGCAGGGGCGACCCCGACGCCCATAACAACAACATCGGCCTCAAGTGTTGTGCTCTGGCCACTACCGGAAGTAACGACCACCGCGCTGGCCACGGACGGATCGGACTCGGAAGGAATGATCTTCTCAACCTTCGATTCCATGTGGAACTTGACTCCCTTTGACTCATGGAACTTGCACGCCATGTGAGCGGTCTACAAGAATCGCAGCGTCGAGGTACGACTCACCTTCTTTATGCCCGCACCGACCTGCTTGCCGAGGACCATCTCGAATGGGAACTCCTCCTGGCCAACGACGTCGATAGACGCGAGCTTGCGGCTCGTGACAGCGACGACGAGCTCCATGCTGATGAAAGAGGACCCGATGACGACCAGCTTCTTGCCCTCCTTCACAGCTGTGCGGAAGACTACTCAGCAACAACTCTAGCGTCCATACAGGCACTCCCGTACCTGCGTCAATCTTCTGCGCATCTTCGACACCGCGCAGGGTGAACACATTGGACAGGTCCTTCCCGGGGATCGGGAGTCGACGGGACACCCCACCCGTCGCCAAAACAAGGGTCTCGTATGGTACGCGATACTGTGTTCCGCCGATGATAACTTCCTTCGCTCCGAGGTCCACTCCAGAGACCTCTGTTCCCTCCCGGAAGTCTACGCCGAACTTGGAACGAAGCTCCGCCGTGGGGCGCCACTCCAAATTGGACGCGTCAGTGATCAGGGCCTTGCTCAGCTTCGTTCTGCGCAGGCCAACATTGTCACCATTGTGTAAGCGCAGGCGGTATACTGAGGCTCACCTGTCAATCGGAGCGTGGTGCTCTTTCGAGAGCACTGTGATAGGGCCGTTGTATCCATGCTGCGAAGACCCCGGTCAGTCAAGGCCTGGATAGACGAGTCTGGCGACTCACCTCGCGCAGGCTTTCGATGGCCATGAAGGCACCACTACCGCCTCCAACGATGACGACGCCCTTTCCTTGACCAACAGGAACATTCGAGCCAGTCGCAAGTAGCTTCGGCTGACGGGACTTGTTCTTGCTCAAAGTCGCGCTGGGATCTGCGGTGACCTGAATCTTCCCGTTGAGAACCTCCGCCTTGAAGCTGTGGAGGGCAGTAGGAGCAGGTGCGTCCTCTGGGAGAAGGTGATTCGCTGGTCTGAGCGGACGCGTTGGCAGACGGACACTGCACGAACATACCGATGTCACCAGTGCAGACATTGAAGCAAGCTGCGTGAGCACGATTCAGTCAGCACGGGTAATGCTTGGTCAGGCCTGAGCGGCAGCGCTGGGCACGCGAATGTATGCAGGCAGGTATGAGAAGTCTTACTCACCTCCATGCCACGGGCTATTCATTAGAACGTCAGCTCCAGCGTACGCGAGAAAGTGCACTCCAGGCGTACCAGACTACACGGCCGTCCGCAGTCAAGACACCCTTCGCCAGCGGGGCGCCGTAGTGCGTGCAGAACGCGCTTGTTGCGTGANCCCTTCGCCAGCGGGGCGCCGTAGTGCGTGCAGAACGCGCTTGTTGCGTGAACCTTGTCTCCAAGGCGAGAAAGGAGGACCTTGCCCTCCCCTTCGAAGTCTACCTGCTTCCTGTAGAGCGGTCAGCTATCATGCTATCCGCGGTGCCGCCCCGCACGGTGAACATTGACCCTGAAGACCTTACTACCGCATTGACTTTCTCGTGTGTAACGCGCCAGTATCCCATGCATAGCAAGCAGGCAGTGAAGAGACTGAGCGGTCTGGCACTTACATCTCGCCATCCTTCAGCTCGGACTCATCGAGCACGGCAATCGTCTTGTGGGACATTGTGCGGTTGAGCAGACAGCGTCTTAGCAGAATCGATGGTGGTGGTCGATGGGTAAGAGAACGGGCGACTCTGTGAGAGAGTAGACCGGGCATGGGTCCCGACTGCAGCCTCCGCAGACCGCATTCCAGCATCGCGAGACGAGCGCGAGACCCGCTGGGAATGACGTCGTGGCCTCTCCCAACTGCCTGCCGATCGCCTGCCAGCCAATCAGCGGCCGAGAATTACTTGGCTCGACTCCAGCGCCTACGTTTCTTTTTTTTTTTTTTTTGGTGGAGCGCGATAAGTCCTTAGCTGCATTGGTCCCCATAGGGGCTTATCGTACAGCTGATAGTTAACGATTGCTAACCAGACGCGCTTGGAACCCTATCCTAGGACTTGCACCCTTGGATATGATTCGGTTAAATACTACTTACCACCGCGGGGAAATGCTGTTACGCACGAAGTGTGGGGCTCAAGATTCGGGCAGTGAGGGGGACGGCTCGCAGGCTGCCGCCCCTTCTCACCTTCCTCGTCTTATACCCACTAAAACCCCGCCATTTACCACCCAGTTGGGCGGCAGGTTTTCCGGATTCTCCAGTATAGGTAGCCAGATTTTCTCTACCTCTGGCGGCCGCATGCTCTTCTTACCCTTTGCAATAGCTGCAGTACGTCGGTCTAGGTCCAGCCTGCCGTCGAGCGCCGCATAGTATCGGCCTGTGATCTCGCTTTCGCTAAAATCTCTTCCTTCGTTCGTAATGACGCGTTCACATCTGAGTTTCCAGATCAGGTGTAGCGCTTCCGTGCATAGGATGCACCATAAGCTCTCCGTAGCCGTCTTACGGCTCCCCTCAGAAGTCCTGAAGACCGCACACGCCGCCCCGAAGGCCGTGCCCCATGTCGGGCTGTGCCACTTTGTATCCGTGAGTCTCCACGTGTCCTCTAGCAGACTCCAAATCAGGCCCTGTCCTGTGGCGTTGCATTCGAAAGCTATATGGGTCATCGTTTCGCACACGCCACAGGTTGGGCATATTGCTCTCTCGCGAAGTTCTTCTGACATGTTGGGTCGCAGCCAGTGCGTGCCGATCATATACGCATCATGAATCGCCATCCACATGAATTGCGAGGCGTTCCTTGAGACGTGCTTGGAGCGTAGGGACGTCCATACTCTTGCGCTATGTAGTCTCGTGCTATACGCCTCCCGGATCCCAGCTAGAATTCTATCTATATTCGCATCCGTGCGTGGCCTCGGGTCGGCGGCCACATCCTTCATAGCTCGTATAGCCCGGTATGCTAACTTTTGAGTCATTGCTTGCAGCTTCGCGCCTGTCACGCTGAAGCGGGGGTCTAACTGGAAGGGGACTCGGTCTCCTCTTGGCTTCCTAGCCCCGTCCGCCGCAAGCCTATCAGCCGCTTCGTTATCCGGGTGGCCGCTATGCCCTTTGACCCATTTGAAGAGGGTGTGTGCTTTCCTGGCGCGTAGTTTTGCAAGTATGCGTCTTGTCAGGTGAGCGTTCTTTTGGAGGATGTACCCCGCATCCTCATGCCTCTGTTTCCACTTAGAGAGCGAGTCCATCGTCGTTCTAGAGTCGGTCACTTGGGTAAGTCGCGTCCGACTGCCCGCCGTTGAGGTGGCGAGCAGCGTCGCTGTCATCTCGCCGGTTTGGTTCGACTGTTCGAGGTAGAGGGGGAGGCGTAGACTCCGGTTTAGTTCGTGGTTCTCCCCGGCATAGATTCCTGCACCAGCCTGGGCTGACATCTCCCCATTACGGATGCAGGATCCATCTGTCGCAATGTTCATTTCGGAGCCATCCTCATCGAGTGTCATGTCCGGACATTGGTTTGAGACCGGTCCAGGTCCCGTGAAAATTCTGAAGGCTTGTCCCAGGTCTCCGTATGTGGTGATCCGTCTATCGAAAGGAGTGTATTCTTTGCTTATGGGTTCCTGTTGCAGATCTTCCATTACCTGCTTCTCGTAGTCTTCAGGCTGCCGGGTACGCGGGTCCCATTTACTTGGGAGGGTAGCTAACATGTCTTTGGCTCTAGTTGCGCAAAGGTGCGGGTTTGTGCAGTCCGAGATCCTCCTCAGGTGCGCGCAGCTCGTGCATACGCAGCTTGCTCTCGGTCTGTGGGCGGGGTTGTCGAGAGTCTGTGCCAGGCAGACGAAGTCTCCTACTGTTCTCGCCATGTGTGCCGATTGCAGACAGGTGAGTAGTTTCGACGGGAAGCTTAGTCTACTCAGGAGCGCACGGTCCGCATAGGCATGGCCCCATAGGGGCATCGCCTTTTGGATTGCTTTGGAGAGCGCGAGACCTTCGAGCCGTAGGCCGAACTTCTTGGCAGCGTTCACCATACCCGTCAATTCCGCGGGCAGTCCGTGTGCCGATGGCCTCCATGTTTGTAGGAATGGATTTGACCGGAGTTCAGATGCTTTTACCGGGCAGTTTTTAGGGACACACTGGGCCAGTAAGTCGTCTGCTAGGTATGCCCAGATTGGCCGTTCTTTGCTAAAGTCGAGGTACAGTTTTAGCCACATTATATCTATGGCTTCGCTCCTAGCCTTCAGGTCGAGCACGTCGAGTCCTCCTCGTTCGACCGGGAGATGGACCTGTTCAAGCGCCACCGGCGGATTGTGGCGGTCATTCCATAGGTACTCGCGTATGATTTTGTTTAGTCGTTGCAGGATCAGAGTCGGCATTCGCTGGACAGTGGTAAGGAACTGCGTCATGCCTCCTATTATCATTTGGATGACATGTTTCTTTCCTTGTAGAGTTGCGTGACCATTCTTCCAGCGCGCCATGACCTGCAGGAGCGGCTGTCGCATAGCGACAATCTTGGAGAGGACTACCGACCATACATCCGTCTCCTTGATCCCATTTCCAAAGAACGCCCCCAGAATTCTCACCGCCTCGCCCTCCTGCGCTATGTGGACGCCTTTCGGGTAGTTCCTCCAGGCACCTGTCGTACGATAGGTCGTTGCCATCTCAGCACGGAAGGCTGGGGATCCGAGCGGGATTATTTCGGTCTTACTAATGTTGAAACGCGCCTTCGCCGCCGAACACCATATGTCCAGGACCGTCTGTAGCGTCGCGAAATCGTCCCGCGCAGATAGATAGGCAGTCGTATCGTCCGCGAAGAGGACAGCTTTGAGTACTTCCTCACATCTTGGGATCTTGTAGCCTTCCAGCTCTGACTTCCTAATCATAGCGGACAGGGGTTCGATAGCAAGGTCGAATAGTAGACACGAGAGGGGGTCGCCTTGGCGTACCCCTCTGTATACACGGTATGGGTTGCTGAGTACTCCGTTGACCATAACTAAGGTGTCTGCATTTTCGTACAGCGATTTGACTAGCCGGACAAAGGCCGCGGGTATTTTGAACTTCGTCAGAACACGCCATAGATAGGCGTGGTCGATTTTATCGTACGCCTTTTCCTGATCTAGGGCTACTATAGCACCGTTCGCCTCATTAGCTTCAGCCCACGTCATCATCATCCTCGCAAGTTGGGTGTGGTTATGAATCTTCCGTCCAGGGACGAAGCCGGCTTGCGATCGGTGTATCAGATCGGGCGCAACGCTGGCCAGGCGTACCGCAAGTGCCTTGCTCAGCAGTTTATAATCTGTGTTGAGTAGGGTAATTGGTCTATAGTTTACCACCCTCGTACGCTCACCCTTCTCTTTATAGATTGGGGCAATCCATCCTTGCGCAAAAGACGTCCGAGCACTAACTCCATGGACCCGCATGTCTTCAAAGGCCGCTTTCAGGAGCTTGATCACATCAAAGTCGGTCCGGTGCGAGAACCGTGCGTCTTCGACGTGCCTTGCGTGCAGGGACTTCCAGACCTCGAAGGGAATCCCGTCTAGTCCCGGGGCGGTCCCGTTTTTGGCAAACCGCAGTGATAGCAGGACGTCTTCGTACGTGATTTCGCCTCCGAGCTCGTCCTCCTGATCTTCCCTCACGCGTGCTTCTAGGCTGTCTAACGCTGTCTCTATATCGACCTCGCGCTCGTCCGCCGGCTTTATGTCGGGGTCGTCCTTCTGTACGTTCATGTGATGTAGCCGCGCCATATCGGCCATCCTGACTGAGTCTGTCTCGAATAGTTTCTCCCCCGACACGCCCAGCCGCCCTTCTATTTCGAAAGCGCTGATTATATCCCTCGGCGCACACTCCCTGTGAAGCTTCGACCAGTATCTGGTCGGCCGGTCGCCGTATAGTCGGTGCGTGGCTCGTGACATTTGCTGCTGTTGTTTGAACCGCCTCTGCTTAAGTTGACTAACCTGCTTCGTCATGGCTGCCATCGCGTTGGTCCTTTCGAGTTCTGATAGCTGCGCATTTGTCTTCAGGTGCTTCAGTGCCCTTTCGCACTCATGGATCTCAGCAAGTAGCTTGGGGATGACCACCCTTTCACGGCTGCGGGCCATCTTCATCATGTCGGTTTTGAAGTGGTGCAGGATTAGCTGCGCGTTTGCGGTGTCCGATCTAAGGCCCGCCGCCTGGAGTCTTTCCAACTCGCAGCATGCTGCTAGGCCTCTCGCTTTGATCGCCTTGGTCAACTTCTTGTCCTTGGATAGTCGGAGGGGGAAAACTGGGCGTCCTGGCCCTGTGATCGGTGCGTTCTCTGAGGTCAGTTGGACGGAGACAAGGCTGTGGTCTGTCTTCACGCCAGATTCGCATACCCGCCACTCGCGCGCTCCATCGAACAGCGGAGGAGTGACGTATATCCGGTCGAGCCTCGAGAAGACTGCTGCGTCGCCAGATCCACGGTGGAACGTGTATTCCTTCGTCGTAGGGTACGTCGCCCTCCATCCGTCCGCAAGCATCAATCCAAGGCTCATTTTCAGATCGTCTAAAGCAACTATTGACGCATCTGGGCCTTCGCTGATTGGGAGTCTGTCCATGTGGTCTTCGACATTATTGAAATCGCCCGCCATGAGCTGCGGCTTGGGGCAGTCTGGTCTGTCTTCGTAGTATTTTCTGACCTCGTCGAAGAAACGTCTTCTCTCGTCCACTCCGTTTGATGTAGGAGCATAGATGCATAGTAAGTGTCGGGTGTCCCCTCCTTGGCACTGTACCGCGATCTGAATTGCCCTTCCTGGCACAATCTCAAAGGCTGAGGCGTTTGCCGTGTTCAGGTATCTAGCGTTTAAGACGATCGCCACGCCCTCTCTCTGGGTAGGCGCCTCTGTATTCGCCGAGAAAAATATCTTAATCTTGCGCGCGAACATCTTATGTAGGGCAGCCTTGCGTTCTTCAGTAAGGTGAGTTTCTTGCAGCAGCAATATCCCGATCCTGTGTTCTGACATCAGGCGGTACATCCGCCCCCACTTATTATCTGGGTGATCGCGCGTTAGGTTCCCAAAACCGTTTGTGTTTAGGGATGCAACCTGGAGTGCGGTTCTCCTCTCATTCCCCTCTGACCGTCTGCAGTCTCTGCGAGTGGACTGCCGTTCGGGTTCGGCAGGTTCCTGTCTATGCCTGGGCCCCTCAGCAGCCCGAGAGCTTTGCATTCGATTGGTTCGGCGAGCGTCGTTCGCTCTGTCTTGAGCCGGACCGTTCACCATTTCGTCGATATGACCGCTCGGGTGATTCTCCTCCCGTGCACCTGGGCCATCCCTGATGGCCAGGCTTCCTCGATCCGCCGTGTTAGTGCTTCCGTTCTCGCCTGGGGTTTCCCGGAGGGGGCTTCGAGCACTTGCAAAGCTCCCCTCTCCTTCCCGCGCGAGGCGCATATAGCCGGTACCATGTAATTCGTCCAAGTGTTCGTAGATGTATGATGTATGAGTGTTCGCAGTTGAGCTGTCGGCCGAGCGTACAACCATTCGCCCGGCCCTATGCGGTTAGTCCCTCCGCCTCGGGTGGTGATGGCATGCTCTGATGTGCAGTCATCATCGCATTGCCTCTGCCTAAGCAAGGTCCACCATCGTCTAAATAGACTGACCTTATTCGCGCACGGTTCACTTACCTGTGTCCGTAGACCAGTAAATTCAGTGTTCCGCGGACGTCCGTTTTCTCCGATGAGCGAGAGAGGTTACTGCGTGCCTCGTCGCCGATCGCGGAATGCGTGATCCAGTTGTCAGGCTGGCGCATACGGTACCGTTTGTCTTGTGCTATGGGACTCCTGCATACCGGGCACCCCGGCTTACGGGGTGCAGGACAGGCACATCCACAGCTTAGCCCTCCTATCCAGCACCATTTCCTCCGTCTCCGATCCGGGTGCTTGGGTTCGCTTGTTGTTTTAGGCCTTGTTGTCCGTTAGCTCTGTAGGTTACATTCGTTCGGCTGGTTATTCCGGCCGAAGATAGTGAGCGCACACCCCGCTGGGTGTGCTCCTGGAGCGTCGCTCGAGTCTTCCTCCCCTCTGGGTATCAGGGGCTACACCGGTTTACTCTTTTAGCACTTCCAGAGCTGAGCGCATGAGGGTCATCATTGTTGAGAGGCGAGAATACATGACATGAACCGCATGAGTTCTAAGTTGTCCGAGGATCTAGCAGCCCGATCGCACTAAGTTGCACGCGTAGACACGGCTCCTATCTAGTGTCTCCCGTCCTTCCGCGCGCCCTCACGGCCTTGTCTATAGGGACCCGTTCCCTCTTTCCGCCCTCGCCGCGGAGGGCCTCGGCGATCCTGGTCGTAGGTTCGTTCACGCCCGAAGTTACGGTTGCCCGTCCTTCCCTGGCCGAAAGCGGTCTCCTCCCATTCGTCATCTCCGTCTGTCCTTCTTGGCCGTGACGAGCCCGTCTGCGGATATCTGGGACCATGGGGAGGTTGGCTGCGCGCGCGACGTAGCATATGCGGGGGCGGGTAGGCTTGCGTTGTCTCCGTTACCTGAGACCCTCGTCGCTCTCGGCCGTCGACAGAGTATGTCGTACCTCCAGCCGCTTCGGGCCCGTTCCAGTAGGGGATACATGGGAAGGGGCAAAGGTGCGAAGGGTGGTCGACGCCTAGGCAACCAGCGCAAGATGAGATGCGTCTGACGCGGGCGATGGCGGTGTGATACGATCCGAAGGTTAGGTTACGGAGTTCTTGTATCCATCTTCTCCAGACGCGAACGCTCTGAGTGGGGGAGCGAAGGAAGACATTAGCAACGACTGTCTCGTTGTCTAGAGTATACACCGTGACTCTCAGCGTCGCCATGATGCGCCGGACCGCTTCATCGACAGGGATTGAATTGAACTCGGGGTTGGCGCGAATCATCTGTACGATCCGCTGCTTGACTTGGGGCCGTTCAAAGGTAGACCGTACCGCAGCTTCGATGTTACCGACGTTGTCTTCGAGGAATCCTTCGAGGGCTAAAAGCCACCTGGGATTTTCGAGTGCACGACGGTGGGGGAAGAAGGTGATCGATGGGAAAGACCAGACTCGCCGGTTCAGAAGACGTGCCACTCCGTCCGGAGTTAGACGAGTAATCGCCCATTCAACCGGTCCTCGTCCCTTGTAGTTGGGGGCCTGATCGGGAGCAATGACGAGGAAAGCAGTCTCACCGGTGATCCGCGCGATGGCGCTCCGGAGGTCCGTGGCCGTCTTCTTATTGGTTCCGTAGCTTCTTGTGAATCTCGGGTTGAAGGTGCTCAACGTGATACTAGTGTCATTCGGGTCCGCCCATACGGCTTGGATCCAATCGTCCGACATGCCCCGGAGGTGAGCTTCCGGGTCGTGCTTGTGCACCTCGGGGTCGCCCTCGTGCGGGATTGGAGTCTGACTCTCTTCCTCACCCTCCTGGGGAGCGCCTCCACGCCGTACAGCGTCCGGTAGATTGTCGTCCTCGCCGAGATCAAAAACGTCAAGATGATTGATGCGATCCGCAGGTCGGCTCGAGGCTCTCGTCGGTATGCAGCCATTCAGCTGCTGCTCGCGTTGGTGTCGAGGTGGGAGGGGGTCTCGAGGTAGCTGCCTCTCAGACGGTTGGCGGAGAGAGTCGTCCTCGCGCCACGCACCGTCTCTGGTGCTGGCGTCCCATTCCTCCGGGTATCTTCCACCCACGTAGCCGTGATCCGCTACACTCCGGCCCGCCTGTACTTGCCTCGGAGATGCCGTTTCCCGCTGTCGCCAGGGCGACTCACTCGCTGGTCGAGGAGAGAAAACGTCGCCACGGGAGTAGTCGTCCATTTCCCACCTGTAACTCCTGTCGCCCGTCCTCGAGCGGAAAGCGCTGTGTATCTCGCCCTCCTCGGGGATCTCCTCGATTGTTGGGCTGCGGTAGACACTCGGCCTTTCGTCCATACGACCCGGGTCAGAGGGTGAAGCTCTGGGAGGTCTCCGGGTGTCCTGTCCCGATGCCTGCGCTCGGCGGATGGCGGCGATTCGCCGCGACAGTTGCTCCAGTGTAGTCGATCCCAGCGGTGCTTCAGCTTGGGGGATCCCTGCGTCCGTTTCGATCTCCATCGAGTATCTCGAACTCGCGCTCACATCTCTGCGAGAGTTGTGAGATCCATTCGAGGCTAGCGAGAGCGCAGAGGGTGGACGGGGGGTGTCTTCCAGCATTGGAGGGTCCGCGGGTGGAGCTGGGGAGTCGCTCGTCCGGTGCGGTGTCGGGTACGAGCCTGACTCGTTAAAGCGGCCGTAGAAGCTTACTGATGCGCTCCCAGTGCGAGAGAAATCTTCATACGGCGTGTGGTTTGCAGAGAGTGATACGCGAGGAGAGACGTGGGACGGTGGAGGCATGCGCTGTAGTACGCCTGGCTCGACGTCCCTAGGCGTCGACGTTGCCCAAGGGTTCTCCGTGTCTGGGGCGCGCTCGGGTGCCGTTTCTTTGGCTCTCCCCTTTCCCTTTCGTCTAGCAGACTTCCTGACCCGCTCTCCTGAGATAGGGGATGCGCCTCTCCTGCGTTTGCGCATTCGGCTCGCGACAGGGGGATGAGAGTCAGCTGGCAGAGGGGTTGGGGGGCGATTCTCGTCCCCTCCCGACCCAGAAGTCGGGCCTACGCGGTTAGCTTGCGTTTGCGTCGGCCAGAGCGCGTCCAGTAGATTCTCGTTTGTCTGCGGGGTGAGGAGGCGGGGGGTCTGCAGCGCAGATGGCATATTGGAAGCAGGGAGCGTCGGGGTGCGTACTTGCGCCCAGAAGTTATCGTACGGATCGCCTTCTTGTTTGACGATTGTTCCAAGAGTGCGCGGGATGCTGAGTGTAGCACACGAGTTCGCCGCCGGGGCGGGGGTCGGGGACGGGGAGGCCGTGTAGCGAATAGGGGAGCTGGATGGGAGTGACGACAGCGAGATGCTCGTATCCTCCGCTCGGTCTACGCACTGCGGGTCGGAGTCCGCTCGTTACCCAGTACATGCAAGGGGGAGTAGAGGGGTTCTTACCGCAGGCTCCTCCTCTGATCGAGTTGATGCAGAGATAGTTTGCCGAGGGACTCCAGCCTCCGTATCCGTAGCGATTGCCCTCTGACCGAGCGTCGGGGTACTGGGGGAGGAGGAGACAGTGACAGGGTTCCGGGGCCAGACCACTACATTAGTGCGTGCGGCCGGCAGGGCTGCCACCTGCGCGTAGCTGGTCGGGGAGGGCGGCGTAGCTGGAGTTGGGGTACTCTCATCTTCAGTGGCGATGGGGATATCGTCGAGCGGGCGAGGGGTCTCTGGAACGAGGACGACAGGCGATGCAGTCGGGCTCGTAACTGCAGTTTTCTGGTCGAGGCGGTGCAACTTGTTCGGATTGTTTTTCTCCATTGCAGGCTTACGTGTGGCTTGAAACAGAGGAGGCGGTTCTAGAGCAGAGGGGCAGCAGGATGCTGTGGATCTCCAGCACGGTCGGCGGTGCTTATATAGAGCTCGTTCTACTTAGCGTTGTATGAACCGATTACGGCGTGTTGGTAGACTCCAGCGCTGGGGCAGATACGTACTGGAGAGCGCGATGCACTCAAGTACCGACCGAGTGGGGCCAATCCGTGTCCATCTGTCGACTACCACGTGGGTCCGTCTCGCTTTTGAGTGGAGGAGTTGCGTTTGAGTGTAGATGGGTCGGTTGTGTCGAGACCGTACCTCGCACGCGCGAGCATGGGGGTATGTTCGTTGCAAGTCGAGGTCGCATTGCTGGCCGGCCTTGCTCAATTGCCATCCACGTGCGTTGCCTCTGCGGTGTAGATGAGTATGCAGCCATGCATGGAAGGCTCACAGTTGGGGTTTGCAGTAACTCGTGTGTCGCCTCGCGTCTGTTCCGACTGAGCGTTGCCTGGCTAGCATGAGAGCAGGGATAGCGGTGTTGCCAGGGGCATTTGGTGTAAGCGCAGTCGAGACTCGAGGGATCTGAGTAACGGCATAGGCTGTCCGTGGTCGGATAGAGTTTGATGTCCGACTTGTTATTTCGGGCACTCTTAGACTTCTGCCTCGTGCCCCTGAGGCTGTGGCCGCAACCGGTACGTCCGAGCCTATCTTGAAGGGGTGCATGTCCGGCAAACCTCCGACGCAGAGCTAACCACCCTCGTCACCACAGATCGCGTCGCGTCAGTCACATTTCCTCGAGGAGCACATATGTCTGCGGTAGTACTACACGCCACTATGTACTGTATGTCTCGCAGCTTGATGTCGAAGTTCTGTACACGGAGGCTGCTTGCAAACAGATAGTACTTTAGCAGAACGAGGGAGCACTGGCTAACAGGGATAGATGTTCAGCTCGGTTTCGACGCCGAAAGGTAGACGTTATGGGCTCAAAACTGGGCCCAGGCAACACCTCTAGCCTGTCCCCGCGCGACGGTGTCGCCGTTGAAGAGTCGGGTCGCGTTTTGGGGCGTGTCCATACCGTCTGCTTGGGCCACGAAGGGCGGGTAGACAGCCGGGGATGCGGTGCGTATGTCGACGTACGTCACCGCTCCGTCTATTTTCATCATCTTGTGGCTCTGCATGACCTTTGTTTGGTATGGCAGGGGCAGAGGGGTACGGCAGGACTCTTACCGGGATTACGCCCGTGCCCAAGGGCATCGCAGGAGGTGGGAGGCTGAGCTCGTCGTGCGCCGAGACAGTGCCGTGCGACGCAGGCCCCAGCGACGGGGTACAGGGGCACGATAGCAGGCCAGCTGCACCATTCTGCGGCGAGGCCGTGACTGCCGCAGCCTCTTGCTCTGGCGCAGTATCGTCTGTTACCGGGAGGGGTTTAGACGTAAGGGTAGGAGTCGTGACTTCTTCACCGTCTGCGGGCGGAAGAGGACGGGGCGAAGGCTTCGGGGTGGGGACCTCGTCCTCGTCGGGGCACGGTAGTGGGCGCACGTGAGGCCTTGGCGTAGCGTCGTTATCGAGCTTGTGGGACTTGTACTGCTCGTCTCCCGGAGCGTATGTTTCCGTACAGAGGGTGTCCGGTGAGGCGATCTCACCGGCGAGATTCACGTTGCGGGCGTAAGTGAGTCCTCGGCCGTACGTGCCGTGCATCTCATCGCGCGGGGCGGGTCCGTCCGTCATGTCTCTTACTGAGGGCGAGGGTGGAGGGAGAGACGTGGGGGTCGCTCGGGGCATGAGCCAACGAGCTGTTTGACCCCCACCTCCTCCGCCCGTCACTTATGCTAATGCACGTATTTCCATAATACGCGCTGTCAGTAAGAATGAGAGTCGGCGACTTGGCGTACCTCAAAAGGTCCAGTGTCGACCTCGTTCGGACGTTACGTTGCTAAAAGCTCTTGAGCAGGGGCTATCCGCTGTCGTGCCGTTTGCTTCTCAATAGGTTCGCAAGCGCTGATGCTGGCCGTTTTGGGGCGGTGTTTCGAGAGCCGGGACAGTGGAGAATTTCGCTGTCGTCTGCATCTCCTCGAAGTAGTAGGTTCGCTCCACGTGGCACCGCGTGGCACCGCGTGGCGCTCTCGTGGCGCCTCTCGCGTGCCTTCCTGTCGGTGCGCGCTTCTGACTCACAGTTCTCTGAGGACTCGCTTTCTCGCGTCGTGCAGTCTGCTCGCTCAGTCTCGCGCTCGCTCATCCTCGCAGCCGCTCTCTGGCTTTCAGCGACTCCTACGGCCGCGTTTGGCACTCGCCTCAGTCAACATGAGGAGACCTTCCGAGGAGGGCAGGGTCAGCTTAGCGGCTGAGGTCGCCTGCTGTAGCATTGCACGCTCCGCAGAAGCGTCTCCATGCTTGAGGTACGTGCGCATTGTGATTCGCTCCTCTCTTCCGAGTTACTGGTGACTACTCCAGCACGAACTCTGCCCGTCTCGTGCGTCGCTGGCTTGGCCAGTGTCTGCCCGTCTCGTGCGTCGCTGGCTTGGCCAGTGTCTGGCAACGTTGGTGAGGGCACGGACAGCTTCAGTCTCTTTCAGGGCTGTCGACGCATGCTTTACATGTAAGTGTCTATTTGCTCGTAGATACGCCAGTTCACGGTGCGCGTCCTTCTGACTCAGCTTCTACAGCTTCTTTCCATCCAAGAAAGTGCGCGGGCCTTATCTTCCTTCCTGGTTTGATACCCGGTCTTTCGCTGACGTCGTCGACCATAGGCTCCCAGAGGAAACCTTCCCCGACTAGGCGTCTCCACGGCGTCCAGCACTCCATGCCTCCGCATCTGGCATCGCCCGATCGGGCTCTAACCACTGCGTCCGTGTTCAGATCCACCTCCTGCGCCTCGCGTTGGCCCGCCGGGACTAGGCTAGCGTCTAGATGCACTGTCACCTCCGGCGCGAAAGGTATGCGGATCTTGACCGTTTCGACGGTATTGATTTGACACTCATTTCGTACCTCCAGTACGACCTTTCTATCCTTCCACCCGGCAACTCCAGTGATCGGACCCACGACATGCGCATCGTACGTGTCGTACGATTCAGGATCCGCGTCCTGCGTCGAGTACCAGGCCGGCGTTGTGGCGAGGATGCGGACGTGCATCCCGATTCTCAGGGGCACCTCTGGCGGGATCGAAGTGGAGTATACGTGCTTCTTCGTCCCGAGGATTCCCGTCGGGTGAGTGCGGCCTCCTACGCTTCCTGCCCATCTAGCATAGACTAAGACAGGCTCGCTCCTCCATCCTTCCTCGCATTGCAGCCCAGTCTCGCCCTCCGTTGGGGACCGTTCGAGGAGGTCGCGTCTGATTGACGTTGGGGTTGGCAGGAGCCGTGAGTCGCGTGGAGCGGCGGGTGTCGGCATTATAGCGAGTGTGCGGCGCCGTCTCGGTGGGAGTGGGAGGGGCAGTTTGTGCTGCATCGTCTAGGCAGGCCGGTCTTTATAACCTCGCATTTCGGGGCGCTGATTTGGTTCCCAGCGTTCTCTCTGGCGTGGTCGCGAGCCTGGCCTTGTCCGGCTCCAGGTTAACTTATTTATTTGTTGTCGTAGTCTGGAGAGCTATTTCCAGAAATGGCAGCGACTGGATCCAGCATCTACGGGAAAAACATATGATACATGTCGGAAAGCCGAAATACCGGTTCTTAGTCATACCAGCGTGCGCAAGTGATCAAACATGCAGGACAGAATCGATACGTGTGTCTCTCCTTCGTCCATACTCTCATGCGGGCCCAGCAGAACCGTACACGCCGCACCAATCCTTGCGTCCGCCACGTTTACTCGATGGTCTCCGCCCGAGATATCGTCGCCGTCGCAGCAGGGAGCCCCTCATCCTCGTCCGTCCGTGGCGGAGGCTCCTCTCCTCCATACGTCAAGCTTGTAGAAGCCTCGCGAGAGACATCTGATATCGACCATGTTAAAGATGTCGCCGATGTCGATGTTGGCGCAGGGGACGGTGGGGGGGTAGGTGGAAGGAACCTCGCGATCGGTACGAGACTCCTGGCTGTCCCTCTCCATGGTGCTGCTATTGACCGAGTTATCCTCCTCAGCGACCATCCTATGTCTGCGTGACCTCTCCTTACTAGGAGGAGGTGTCGCTCGCCGCGCAGTCCATCCTCATCTCTTCCGATGCGTCTTAGGACGAACTCCACTTCATCGCCCTCCTCCACTCTGATGCGTTCGACTTCTACCCAGCCCAGGTGAGAGTATATCCTGTGCCCGCGCGTGTACAGTCTGAGTCTGATCCCTTTTCTGATCAGGACTGGCGGGGTTTCGATCAGCATGAGAGTGTCGGGGTTGCATCCTTCTCCGTGTGCTGCATGCCTGACCACGGCCATGAACGAGCCGATGGGTGGAGTGGCCATCTGGGAAGACTGTCGCGGCGTTTGTCGTAGAGACGAAGCAGGTGGCTTTGGGCGGTGAAACGAAGGAGGTGTTGCGTCGTGGTGGGGAGGTGCGGTTTCGTCTGAAATCAGTCGCAACGGCCATTCCACATTTTGAGTTATGGGCTTTTCGGTTCATAGCATGGCTGCTGCCATTTATACATATAGAACGGGGGTGGAAAGGAGAGAACAATTGCCTTTCCATGCCCTGGATTTAAGCGGTGTCCAGCGTGCGGCATGTTCGGTCTTGTATCAATAGATCGAAGCTCCAGTCTTACGCTGTACTGCAGAGGGGTTTACGTGGAACATGTCTCTATTTTCACGTCGGCAGCTATGCGCGGGAGGTGTGTTGCCCAAGTCGAAGGGACGTAGACGGGGGTCTTGCATGAAGGGTACATTTGTTTCCTCTCCAACAGCCCTGCTGAGGGTATGTGCTATTCGGGGACGATTTACTTGGGTTGTGTGTCATGAGGAAGTCGCGATTCCGCGTCGGACGAGTCGCCGCGAGCGGGTGGACGACCCGCCTGTCCTTTTGCGTACGCCCCGCGCATTCTTGCATTCCTTGCTTATAGGTACTGGCCACACTCAGGCTCGAACCCTCGTGCACGGGAGAGGCCGGGAGACGCCTCGCGTTCTCGGCCCGCGTATTCACGTCGTGCTGACGTCTAGCTGCATTGTCAGGTTCAAATTCTGGGAGGCAAGGGGCGGTATATCGCGGAACCCCATGCGTTCTCCGGGGGATGGCCAGTCTCATTGGCATTCTAGATCCCAGTGATTTGCGGCAGCTTGGTTCGCATTGCATGCCTTTATCCGAGGCCAGAGGCCATCTCGTCGAGCTAGCGACTCTATTGCAGTCCGTGTTGGCCTCAGTCGTGGCACTCTGCAGGCCCCATAGGGACCGGGTTGCTGCTGTCTGTATCGCAGAGCACCGGATGCGCCCTCTTGGAGGACATGGCCGTCTGGGGCGCGCATTTGTTGCTACAGGTCCCTATCAGCGCAGTCTGAGCCTCAGTCACTCTGGCCTTCCAGGCCCACAACGCCTTGCAGAAACTGTCGGACGCGACGGACAGTGCCTTCTGCGGCGGTTCTTCCGTCATCGCAGGCTGTCGCATTGCTCATAGATAGCTTCTACGTCGAGGACGATGTTGTATAGGTCTGCACTCGTATTTACTAGCTGCTAAAACCGCGCGGTATGACTGCTCGAATAGCCAGTGACCGTGGGAGAACCGACCATGATGGTGGTATGAGAAAGAGGAGCCCCCAGCGCCTACGTTTCTCTTCTAACACCTGGAGCCTGATTATATGCGTGTTCATCTCACTACGAATAGCCCAAGGACGACAGAAACAATCCATTGAGGACAGCGTACAGCTTGAAGACCAGCGACGGTGGACGTGGGGCATGTCGTTTGTACCTACCAACTGCAAGTGCTCTGCAGACACTGACTTGACTTGCACAGATCGACAGCGTATGCGCCAGCCAGAGAGCCACTCGACGCATCTGTCATGGCGTTGGCTAGCCGTTCGAAGGGATCAATAGGTCAGCACTCAGTATATGCAACCACGTTCAATGTTAACTCGGCAATCCTCGTGCGTAATACCATAGCTGCATCCGATGCTCCCTGCCATACAGCCGCAGATGGTGAGTGGTTCCGCAGCCCGCCATACATCTTTGTGGCGCATATACATTGAAGTTGACCCAGGGCGCCGCCGGAACGCCGCGACACCGATGTTCGTAGGTCTTGGGATGCTCTCAACCATCCCCGCCGCCTCTTGATCGGGTGACCTTCGAGTCCGAGTCGGCGCAGAAGATACCGTCTACGTGCTTCTCACCCTCTTCTAGATATGATACACTGATACCGGTGAGTACCGGGGTATCATCTGCTAGTACCGCTGTTCTCATACAGACATCCTGTACTGGGACGTACAGCACATGCCGAGGCGCCCTTGCCCGAGGCTATCACTGACACTCGATGTCCGACATTTGACATTGTCGTCAAATCTTCCCTATGAGCCGCTAGTCCCTGGCTAGTCCTTGCGCCGCCGCGGACTTCAGAACAACTTGACATCAACGCGCGAGCGCCCGAGTTGATGGACTACATATGTCGGTATAGCCTCCCGGACGGGAAATACGTGATGCGGACGCATGACAACTGTTGAAGAAACCAAGCACGTTTCCTTTCACAGCGGCGGACGCGCTAGCTGATAGTACCTTGAGATCCTCTTCGATACATAAAGCCAGTGAGCTCGGCGCCGCAGGCCCCCGCATCGTCTTGCGGTTTGGCCTCCCCATCATCTCCTGCTCGTCCTCAGGATGCTGCTCGTCCCCCGCCTGCTCGTGGCTATCACTCTCGGCCTCTCTGTCGCGGCTGCTTCCCCGCAGATCTCGCCACGCGTCCGTCATGAGTCTCGCAGCACCATCCCGGGTGGCTGGACGCCCGTCCATCGCGCAGGTGGCGACACGGTCCTCCCGCTCAAGGTCGGCCTCGTTCAGCCCAACCTCGCTTCCATAGAGGACTATCTCATGGACGTCTCGCACCCGGACTCGCCCAACTACGGCAATCACTGGTCTCCTGCCAAAGTCGCCCAGACCTTCCGCCCGAGCGCGGAGTCCGTCGAGACTGTCCGCGCATGGCTGCTCAGCAACGGTGTCGAGCCACACCGCGTGAAACTGAGCCAGAGCGGCAGTTGGATCACCGCCAATGTCACTGTTGCTGAGGCGGAGGGACTGCTCGGAACGGAGTACTACGTCTACGAGCACCAGAACGGGCACAAGCACATCGCGTGCGACAAGGCATACCACCTTCCTGAGCACGTCTCCAAGCACGTGGACCTGGTCATGCCTACCCTGCATTTCGATGCGAAGGTCAAGCCCGGCGCGCCGCTGGAGAAGCGGGACGGGAAGATACAGAGTGTCGGCGCCCCCGGATTCGGGCCTGTCTCGCCCAAGACGACTGGTACTATCAAGGTCAGTTTGTGCGGACTGGCGCGTTCTTTGTGCTGAGTTCTCTTGCGCAGAACATCTTTGATGAACTCGACCACTGCGACGAGCAAATCACGCCCAACTGCTTGCGCGCGCTCTATGATTTTGTTTATACCCCTCTCGCGCCCAAGAAGAACTCCATCGGCATTGGTGGGTCAGAGTTCGGTCATCGAGTGCCTTCTTCGCTGACTATGGTCTTCGTGTAGTCGAGTATACCCCGCAGGCTTATGTTCCATCTGACCTCGACCTGTTCTTCAAGAACTTCTCCAAATCGCAGGTCGGTCAGCGCCCGGTGATGGCGAGCATCGACGGTGGTCAGTAATCAGTTCTTGGCCCTGACTCAGAACGACAGTCGCTGACGGATGCATGAGCGTAGGCACTATCGATGTTTCCGGTAGCGGCTTCGGCTACAACGGCGAGTCCAACCTCGATCTGCAGTACGTTATGGCACTTGTTGGCCACAAGCAAAACGTCACACTGTACCAGGTTGGCGATGAGGTTCAGGGTACGTACATCACTAGCGGACTTCGAGCGTGCTGTTGAGTGTCACTGTAGGAGCATCCTTCAACAACTTCCTTGATGGTATTGACGGCTCTTACTGCACCTACGAGGGCGGCGACGACCCCTCACAGGATGGCATCTACCCGGACCCCTACGGCGGTTACCAGGGTGAGCTTCGAGTGCATATATGCACTCCCAACTCCTGAGCTCATCGTATCACAGGGAAAGAGGACTGCGGCACCTACTCGCCCGCTCACGTCATCTCAACATCCTACTCCTACGACGAGTACGAGCTCACGCCTGCCTACATGCAACGCCAGTGCAACGAGTATGCCAAGCTGGGTCTCATGGGTACAACGGTGCTCTACTCTTCCGGCGACTCCGGCGTTGCTGCCTACAACAGGAACTGCCTCAACCCCGACGGCTCCGTCTCCCCCGATGGCAAGATCTTCGCACCTACGTTCCCCAGTACCTGCCCATATGTCACCAGCGTTGGCGCGACGCAGGTGAACCCCGGGGCGAAGGTGACGGATCCGGAGAGCGCATGCGCGCAGGTCATCTACTCGGGCGGAGGCTTCTCGAACGTGTTCAAGATGCCGGACTACCAGAAGACCGCCGTCGAGAACTACCTGACCAAGTACCCGCCTCCGTACTCGGCTGACAGATACAACACCACGGGCTCTCGTGCCTACCCCGATATCTCTGCAAACGGGTATGTTCCACTCTGGCTCGAAATTTCGGAAGTTGGCTAAGATGCTCCGCCCCTGCAGTGCGAACTACGCGGTCGCCATCCAGGGCGAGTACTACTCCGTGTACGGCACGTCCGCCTCGTCTCCCGTCACTGCCGCCATCCTCTCCGCCGTCAACGACGCCCGCCTTGCTATCGGCAAGAAACCCATCGGGTTCATCAACCCAACGGTACGCGCCTCTGCACGCAAAGTTGGCAGATCATTGCATATTCATCACATCTCTCTAGATCTACTCAACCACGTTCCAGAAGGCGTTCAACGACATTACGAACGGGACAAACCCCGGCTG
The DNA here is from genome assembly GCA_016618145.1 of Sanghuangporus lonicericola. NCBI lineage: Eukaryota > Fungi > Basidiomycota > Agaricomycetes > Hymenochaetales > Hymenochaetaceae > Sanghuangporus > Sanghuangporus lonicericola. The sequence continues at coordinate 3,668 of WJSG01008895.1, read as the reverse complement.
CGGCACGGCAGGGTTCTCTGCGCAGCCTGGCTGGGACCCCGTCACTGGCGTTGGCACTCCTAACTTCCCCAAGCTCCTTGCGCTCTGGCTGCTCAAACAGTGAGACGACTACTGTGGGATATAACATGATCCTTCTGCTGAACAAGGAACTGACCGCATGACGCTCTCGTCGCTATGACCCGTACACTTTGCTGCTAAATTCTCTCGTTGTACTAGACACTCATTCGCGCTTGTACCAACGCTCCTTAGCTGTACCGCTCATTCAAAGGTTACCCTGCGTCTTCTGAAGTACAGCGTTGCTGTCTTGAGTATGCTCCAGTGTCGCGTCGACGTTTCCCAGCGAGTTCGGACGCAACTTGAACTTAGCTTGGATGCCGGACGGCAGCCCAACGGCGCTCCGCGCTCAGCCTCCGGGCCGCTACGTTCCAGTCCAGTACTCCGAGCCTCTCTGCCAACCCTACTGGCGGTGACAGCTTCGCCATGCACGCGGTCGCTCGTATTCCATGTCTCAGCCTACTCGTACTATCACTCCTATTCATGGCACAAACCACCAATGCAACCCAACTAAACACCGCGCGCATCCTCATTTACTCCGCCACGCGCGACTTCCGCCACGACTCAATTCCCACCGCCGTGGACGCACTCGTGCAGCGCGGACCGTCCTACCAAGTCGCGTTTGACCACACGGAGGACCAGACGTGGTTCACGGACGAACGGCTCGCGCAGTACGATGCGGTGCTCTTCTTGAGCAACACCGGGGAAGGTGCGTTGTTGATTGACCGACCGGTGCGGGGAGGCAAGCGGCGTTTTGACTTTGACGTTGGGAAGGAAGTGCTCGACGAAGCGGGGAAGGCGGCGTTCCTGCGGTACCTGGATTTGGGAGGGAACTTTGTCGGGATTCACTCTGCGTCGGACGCGCTGCGCAATACGACATGGTTCATACATGAAGTCGGTGAGTGCGCCTTCGTCTGTGACCCCTACCGATATACTTCCTATCCTTACTCAGCCTATGTAACTTTTGCACGGCATAGGAGCTGCGTTCGACTATCATCCCGAGATTACGGATGCGGTAAGTCCAGCATTTGTCAACTGTCGAGGTGGTGTACGTCCTCGCACTGAGCCGACGCCTGCGTTTAGACTATTGATATTGTCGGTCCGTCGCATCCAAGCACAGCGGGTTTGCCGAATCCATGGCCGGTGCGAGATGAGATGTAAGCTCGGCCAGATGGTGGACAGAGTCCAATCGGCTGAGCAGCGCTATGCTAGGTACAACTTCAAGTCCGATCCCAGGAGCATAGGCGCGGTGGTCGTGCTGTCCGCGAACGAGTCCAGCTATACAGGTAAGTTCTGCACCTCGCCAGTAGTGGAAGTGCCATTCCTAAACCCGTGCAAGATCCTGGACCGCGCAAGTTCGATCAAGGAACGCCTCATCCGACCGGTATGCATGACCTCCTCGATGGTTTCGTGTCGAGTTGAGCTGATGGTCGTGTGCTCCTAAGCTTGGTATCAAGAGCACGGCGCCGGAGTTGACACTAATGGTACCGCCGGACGTAGCTTCTACACCAGCCTGGGACACTTGAACGAGACATGGCAGGTCAGTAGCACGTAGTTCCAGGCAAGTGATGTCGTACTGACAGCAGACATGAAAGGATTCGACTTTCCTGGGTCATGTGTTTGGAGGTATCCAGTGGACACTGCAGTCCAACACCACCCGCGCGTTCAACTCCAGCGCGAAGGTCGGCAACGGCACGAGCACGAGCACGAGCCTGTCGGGCTCTGCGTCGACAACTGGTTCTTCACCCAGGTAAATCTGAACAGTGGGACGCTCGTTCGATCTACTGACGACGCTCTCTTTTGCAGTGCAACCACGTCTTCACCCTCAAGTGCGAGCTCACCCTGGTCAAGTCCCACGGGGATCTATGCCTTGGGAGCATTTCTTGCATTGTCTCTCTTGTTAGCCTTGTAGTTTGGAGCGGATCTATTTCTCTCATGTGGACTTTTGGATCTGGATGTATTTTATAGGTAACACCCATTCTCCCGCTTTCTGCGTTGCGGGTAAGCGCGTGTATGCGCGCCTATGTCGACGGTGGTTTGAACTGTGCGCTGCAATTGCGCTGCGTCCAATTGCTCCGTCACACTCATCTGCTTTGCACCGAGAGCGGACGTTCTTACACTCTCAGTTTATATTACAGGCGACGCCGCACCGAGCAGTTGACCTGAAGATGTGACTTGAAGGCACCAGGACATCGACTCCCTTCAAGCCGTGAGCCAGCGACAAAAGGGCCATCTCAGTGGGAGCGCGGTACACGAACGCGCAGATCTCAGAGCGAGATTGCAATGGGACTAAGGTGAGTGAGCTAGCTCCCTTGCCACTACACTGACATAGCGATATATGCGTCAGAGACTCAGAGTTACAATGAGTCGTGATCGCCGACACTCAATGCGGCTGGCCTGCCCTCAACGAGCTGGCATGAGCTTGTACGTACTGATGTCCTGAGGACATGCGCCAGAAGCGCGTCATGAGTTGTGAAGATGTGCTCAGTGTGAGTCATCACTCAATGGCGTATTCAGTGTCTCAGCGCCGGGCTACGAGTACTTCCGCTCGGGGACAGAGTCGGATTGGTCGATCTTCGACGCCAATTCCAGACAGAAGTTCCCGCAAACTCCGCCTGGATGCCACTTAACGGCATGTCGGACAGTATTCCACGATTTACATGGTTCGGACCCGGGAGAGCGCTACCTCAAACGTTGATAGGCCTTCTTATATGTGCCCGAGGCCCTCCTCAAGCCGGATACCCCCACCCTGAACAGACATGACTGACGCAGACATAACAGAGATCCCCTCCGCTGCTGTTGAGGAGATCGCACGGACTCCTGACCAAGAGACACCTCGATCGATACAAGCCTCAGACTCGGTGCGGGGCGACGACGCGGATGCTGGGGCAACGCCTCTCCCCAAACTACAACTGTTCATCCTGCTATACCTCCAGCTGCAGAACCAATCGCCTCGACGGTCATATATCCGTTCGTCAACCAGCTGGTCAGGCAAACTGGAGTCACGGGAGGAGACGAACGAAAGACGGGTTATTTCGCCGGGCTCATCGTACGTTCATGCCCATCCAGCTGTGCACATTCGACCTAACACTCTTGATGCCAGGAATCCTCCTTCTACGCGGTAGAAGCGGTGTGTGTCCTCCAATGGGGACGCGCATCAGACCGCATCGGCCGGAAGCCAGTGCTATTAGGCGGTCTCCTTGGCCTCACGCTGTCGATGCTGGGATTCGGCCTAGCGAGGCAGTACTGGGCACTCATCCTCGCCCGATGTGCGGAAGGCTTGCTGAACGGAAACATCGGCGTGACAAAGAGCATGATGGCTGAGGTTACGGACTCTACGAACCGCGCAAGGGGTTTCGCTTTCTTACCCATGATCTGGTGCCTTGGTGCTACCCTTGGGTGCGCGAACATACAGCGATACATCCTCATACGTCGCTCTGATAGCTCAACGCGTCTCACTCATATTCAGCCCAATTATCGGTGGCATCTTCGCCCAGCCTGCGGACCGGTGGCCGATTTTCCGAAGCTCTTCTTTCTGGCGAACATACCCTTACTTTCTACCGTGTGTGGTGGCGGCATGCTATTCAATCAGTGCGTTCATGCTAGCCCTTATA
>WJSG01008894.1:0-10305 GCA_016618145.1 Sanghuangporus lonicericola | reverse complement strand
CGCAGGCGGCGTAGAACGCGTCGCTGTCGCAGAGCGCGATGACGCGCAGCGGGTCGCGCACGCCGAGGTTGCTGGACAGGAGATGCCGGTAGGTTATGATTGGGCTGAGGTCGTCGAAGTCGTTTGCTGTGGCCCGGCCTTTGCCCTTCCAATACGACTTCGACACCGGTTTTGGGATACTGGGCCCTTCCGAGCCCGACATAGCGAGACGATGGTAGCAAGAGCGAGGTTCCGGTTATGTGCAAGGAGGTGGTGGCTGGATGAGACGCGTGCGCGCTTCATCGACGCGTCTGCCACGGTCACGCGTTTCGCGACTTAGTCTCGCGTTGCCCAGCCGACGCCATCCCAGCCCAAACATATCGAGATGGAACAGACAGGTATGTTACAACATCCTCTTGATGAGGTCCAAGCTCCTGCACTAATCGTACAACAATCAGTCCGAGACTGCCAATCCTTCCTTCCTTCCCAAAGGCCGATACCCCACACTCAGCGACCGTTACGCCTAAGCAACTTTCGGCTTCGCGCTGACCGTCGAGATGTCGATGGTGAGTATATCCTGCACGGGCATCTATCAGCCCATCGCACAAGCCTACGGAGACACGCTTGCACTCCTACCTTGCCACCCTTGATCTCCGATGCGGACGGCATGAGTCCGAGCCTGAGCAATTCAGAGGCCTTGGAGACGAGGGGGTCCTTCTGCATGCTGTTACATCGTACAGTAACATGTCAGCTCAACCCCGGTTTGTCGGGATCAGATAACGAACCTCGCGACTGCAACGATGCTGCCCTTCTTGGCGTAGTATGCAGCGAACTGCGCGAATGCGCCTCAGTTGCGAGAACGCGGCTGCGGACAACAGTGCGTACCTTCAACTCCTCCGGGTTACCGTCGATGATAATGTCGTCGAACCCTGCGCCCACTCCACAGTACCGGAGTTGTTGACCCTCTGTGGGCACGTCAGCTCGGCATGCTCGTCGTGGAACGTGCCGCCCCATGACTTACGAGCACTCCAGAACACGGGGATCTTCACGAACGGCTGGCCCTTTCCTTCGGCAATTGTCTTTCCGACAGCACGACCTTGGTTGCCTGCGACCTGTGGATGATTGTGTGGGACACGCATGAGCCAAACTAACACCCTAACTCACGTTCCAATGCTCGATCCTCCTAGACTCGCCTGTACCCGGCTGAGGATACAACGCGATGTCGCCTGCACGGTACTATCGTGAGCCCGACGTATGGGGTGAGTATGCCGAGGGTACGCACCAATGGCATAGACGTTCTCGAGACCCTTGACCTTTAGGTACTCATCCACGTGCACGGCGCCGGAGTTGTCGACCACCTTCTCAAAGCCCTTGCTGTTCTTGAGGAATTCTGTTGCAGGGGCGACCCCGACGCCCATAACAACAACATCGGCCTCAAGTGTTGTGCTCTGGCCACTACCGGAAGTAACGACCACCGCACTGGCCACGGACGGATCGGACTCGGAAGGAATGATTTTCTCAACCTTCGATTCCATGTGGAACTTGACTCCCTTTGACTCATGGAACTTGCACGCCATGTGAGCGGTCTATGTACAAGAATCGCAACGTCGAGGTACGACTCACCTTCTTTATGCCCGCACCGACCTGCTTGCCGAGGACCATCTCGAACGGGAACTCCTCCTGGCCAACGACGTCGATAGACGCGAGCTTGCGGCTCGTGACAGCGACGACGAGCTCCATGCTGATGAAAGAGGACCCTATGACGACCAGCTTCTTGCCCTCCTTCACAGCTGTGCGGAAGACTACTCAGCGACAACTCTAGCGTCCATACAGGCACTTCCGTACCTGCGTCAATCTTCTGTGCATCTTCAACACCGCGCAGGGTGAACACGTTGGACAGGTCCTTCCCTGGGATGGGGAGTCGACGGGACACCCCACCCGTCGCCAGAACAAGGGTCTCGTATGGTACGCGTTCCTGTGTTCCGCCGATGATAACTTCCTTCCCTCCAAGGTCTACTCCAGAGACCTCTGTTCCCTCCCGGAAGTCTACGCCGAACTTGGAACGAAGCTCCGCCGTGGGGCGCCACTCCAATTTGGACGCGTCAGTGATCAGGGCCTTGCTCAGCTTCGTTCTGCGCAGGCCAACATTGTCACCACAGTGTAAGCGCAGGCTCAAAACTAAAGCTCACCTGTCAATCGGAGCGTGGTGCTCTTTCGAGAGCACTGTGATAGGGCCGTTGTATCCATGCTGCGAAGACCCCGGTCAGTCAAGGCCCGGATAGACGAGTCTGGCGACTCACCTCACGCAGGCTTTCGATAGCCATGAAAGCACCGCTACCGCCACCAACGATGACGACGCCCTTTCCTTGACCAACAGGAACATTCGAGCCAGTCGCAAGTAGCTTCGGCTGACGGGACTTGTTCTTGCTCAAAGTCGCGCTGGGATCTGCGGTGACCTGGATCCTCCCGTTGACAACCTCCGCCTTGAAGCTGTGGAGGGCAGTAGGAGCAGGTGCGTCCTCTGGAGAAGGTGATTCGCTGGTCTGAGCGGACGCGTTTGCAGACGGACACTGAACGACATACCGATGTCACCAGTGCAGACATTGAAGCAAGCTGCGCGAGCACGATTCAGTCAGCACGGAGTAATGCTTGGTCAGGCCTGAGCGGCAGCGCTGGGCACGCGAATGTATGCAGGCAGGTATGAGAAGTCTTACTCACCTCCATGCCACGGGCTATTCATTAGAACGTCAGCTCCAGCGTACGCGAGAAAGTGCACTCCAGGCGTACCAGACTACACGGCCGTCCGCAGTCAGGACACCCTTCGCCAGCGGGGCGCCGTAGTGCGTGCAGAACGCGCTTGTTGCGTGGACCTTGTCTCCAAGGCGAGAAAGGAGGACCTTGCCCTCCCCTTCGAAGTCTACCTGCTTCCTGTAGAGCGGTCAGCTATCATGCTATCCGCGGTGCCGCCCCGCACGGTGAGCATTGACCCTGAGGACCTTACTACCGCATTGACTTTCTCGTGTGTAACGCGCCATCATGCCATGCATAGCAAGCAGGCAGTGAAGAGACTGAGCGGTCTGGCACTTACATCTCGCCATCCTTCAGCTCAGACTCATCGAGCACGGCAATCGTCTTGTAGGACATTGTGCGGTTGAGCAGACAGCGTCTTAGGAGGATCGATGGTGGTGGTCGGTGAGTAAGAGAACGGGCGACCCTGTGAGAGAGCAGACCGGGCATGGGTCCCGACTGCAGCCTCCGCAGACCGCATTTCAGCATCGCGAGACGACCGCTGGGAATGACGTCGTGGCCTCCCAACTGCCTGCCGATCGCCTGTCAGCCAATCAGCGGCCGAGAATTACCCTGGCTCAAATCCAGCGCCTATGTCTACACCGAACTAGTTGGAGCCTGATTGTATGCGTGTTCATCTCACTACGAATACCAAGGACGACAGAAACAATCCATTGAGGACAGCATACAGCTTGAAGCTTGAAGACCAGCGACAGTGGACGTGGGGCATGTCGTTTGTAACTTTGTACCTACTACCTGCAAGTGCTCTGCAGACACTGACTTGACTTGCACAGATCGACAGCGTATGCGCCAGCCAAAGAGCCACTACGTTGCCACTCGACGCATCTGTCATGGCGTTCAACGGGCTAGCCGTTCGAAGGGATTAATAGGTCAGCACTCAGTATATGCAACCACGTTCAATGTTAACTCGGTAATCCTCATGCGTAATCCTATAGCTGCATCCGATGCTCCCTGCCTTACAGCCGCAGACGGTGAGTAATTCCGCAGTCTGCTATACATGTTTGTGGTGAATGTGCATTGAAGTTGACCCAGGGCGCCGCCGGAACGCCGCGACACCGATGTTCGTAGGTCTTGGGATGCTCTCAACCATCCCCCCGCGTCTTGATCGGGTGACCTTCGAGTCCGAGTCGGCGCAGAAGATACCGTCTACGTGCTTCTCACTCTCTTCTGGATATTATGAACTGATACCGGTGAGTACCGGGGTATCATCTGCTAGTACTGCTGTTCACATACAGACACCCTGTACTGGGACGTGCAGCACATGCCGAGGCGCCCTTGCCCGAGGCTATCACTCAATGTCCGACATCTGGCATCGTCGTCAAATCTTCCCTATGAGCTGCTAGTCCCCAGCTAGTCCTTGCGCCGCCGCGGACTTAAAACCATCTTGACATCAACGCGCGAGCGCCCAAGTTGATGGACTACATATGTCGGTATAGCCTCCCGGACGGGAAATACGTGATGCGGACGCATGACAACTGTTGAAGAAACCAAGCACGTTTCCTTTCACAGCGGCGGACGCGCTAGCTGATAGTACCTTGAGATCCTCTTCGATACATAAAGCCAGTGAGCTCGGCGCCGCAGGCCCCCCGCATCGTCTTGCAGTTTGGCCTCCCCGTTATCTCCTGCTCGTCCTCAGGATGCTGCTCGTCCCCCGCCTGCTCCTGGCTATCACTCTCGGCCTCTCTGTCGCGGCTGCTTCCCCGCAGATCTCGCCACGCGTCCGTCATGAGTCTCGCAGCACCATCCCGGGTGGCTGGACGCCCGTCCATCGCGCAGGTGGCGACACGGTCATCCCTCTCAAGGTCGGCCTCGTTCAGCCCAACCTCGCTTCCATAGAGGACTATCTCATGGACGTCTCGCACCCGGACTCGCCCAATTACGGCAATCACTGGTCTCCTGCCAGAGTCGCCCAGACCTTCCGCCCGAGCGTGGAGTCCGTCGAAACTGTCCGCGCATGGCTTCTCAGCAACGGTGTCGAGCCACACCGCGTGAAACTGAGCCAGAGCGGCAGTTGGATAACCGCCAATGTCACTGTTGCTGAGGCGGAGGGACTGCTTGGAACGGAGTACTACGTCTACGAGCACCAGAACGGGCACAAGCACATCGCGTGCGACAAGGCATACCACCTTCCTGAACACGTCTCCAAGCACGTGGACCTGGTCACGCCTACCCTGCATTTCGATGCGAAGGTCAAGCCCGGCGCGCCGCTGGAGAAGCGGGACGGGAAGATACAGAGCGTCGGCGCCCCCGGATTTGGGCCTGTTTCGCCCAAGACGACTGGTACTATCAAGGTCAGTTTTGCGGAATGGCGCGTGCTTTGTGCTGAGTTCTCTTGCGCAGAACATCTTTGATGAACTCGACCACTGCGACGAGCAAATTACGCCCAACTGCTTGCGCGCGCTCTATGATTTTGTGTATACCCCTCTCGCGCCCAAGAAGAACTCCATCGGCATTGGTGAGTCAGGGTGAGGTCATCGAGTGCTTTCTTCACTGACTAACGTCTTTGTGTAGTCGAGTATACCCCGCAGGCTTATGTTCCATCTGACCTCGACCTGTTCTTCCAGAACTTCTCCAAGTCGCAGGTCGGTCAGCGCCCGGTGATGGCGAGCATCGACGGTGGTAAGTAATCAGTTCTCAGAACGACAGTCGCTGACGGATGCATGAGCGTAGGCACTATTGATGTTTCCGGTAGCGGCTTCGGCTACAACGGCGAGTCCAACCTCGATCTGCAGTATGTTATGGCACTTGTTGGCCACAAGCAGAACGTCACACTGTACCAGGTTGGCGATGAGGTTCAGGGTACGTACATAACTGGTGAACTTTGAGGGTGCTGTTGAGTTTCACTGTAGGAGCATCCTTCAACAACTTCCTTGATGGTATTGACGGCTCTTACTGCACCTACGAGGGCGGAGACGACCCCTCGCAGGATGGCATCTACCCTGACCCCTACGGCGGTTATCAGGGTGAGCTTCAAGTACATATATGCACTCCCGACTCCTGAGCTCATCGTAACACAGGAAAAGAGGACTGCGGCACCTACTCGCCCGCTCACGTCATCTCAACATCCTACTCCTACGACGAGTACGAGCTCACGCCTGCCTACATGCAACGCCAGTGCAACGAGTATGCCAAGCTCGGTCTCATGGGGACAACGGTGCTCTACTCCTCCGGCGACTCCGGCGTTGCTGCCTACAACAGGAACTGCCTGAACCCCGACGGCTCCGTCTCCCCCGATGGCAAGATCTTCGCACCTACGTTCCCCAGTACCTGCCCATATGTCACCAGCGTTGGCGCGACGCAGGTAAACCCCGGGGCGAAGGTGACGGATCCGGAGAGCGCATGCGCGCAGGTCATCTACTCGGGCGGAGGCTTCTCGAACGTGTTCAAGATGCCGGACTACCAGAAGACCGCCGTCGAGAACTACCTGACCAAGTTCCCGCCTCCGTACTCGGCTGACAGATACAACACCACGGGCTCTCGTGCCTACCCCGATATCTCTGCAAACGGGTATGTTCCACTCTGGCTCGAATTCTCGCAAGTTGACTGAGATGCTCCGCCCCTGCAGTGCGAACTACGCGGTCGCCATCCAGGGCGAGTACTACTCCGTGTACGGCACGTCTGCCTCGTCTCCCGTCACGGCCGCCATCCTCTCCGCCGTCAACGACGCCCGCCTTGCGATCGGCAAGAAGCCCATTGGGTTCATCAACCCCACGGTACGCGCCTCTGCCCAGTGCCCGCACAGTTGGCAGATCATTGCATATTCATCACATCTCTCTAGATCTACTCAACCACGTTCCAGAAGGCGTTCAACGACATCACGAACGGTACCAACCCCGGTTGTGGCACGGCAGGGTTCTCTGCGCAGCCTGGCTGGGACCCCGTCACTGGCGTTGGCACTCCTAACTTCCCCAAGCTCCTTGCGCTCTGGCTGCTCAAACAGTGAGACGACTGCTGTGGGATAGAGCATGATCTTCCTGCTGGGCCAGGAGCTGACCGCATGACGCTCCCGTCGCTATGACCCGTACACTTTGCTGCTAAAACCTCTCGTTGTACTAGACACTCGTTCGCGCTTGTACCTACGCTCCTTAGCTGTACCGCTCATTCAAAGGTTATCATGCGTCTTCTGAAGTACAGCGTTGCTGTCTTGAGTATGTTCCAGTGTCGCGTCGACGTTTCCCCGCGAGTTCGGACGCAACTTGAACTTGAAGCTTGGATGCCGGACGGCAGCCCAACGGCGCTCAGCGCTCAGCCTCCCGGGCCGCTACGTTCGTACTCACTGTCTCGTCCGAGCCTCTCTGCCAACCCTACTGGCGGTGACAGCTTCGCCATGCTCGCGGTCGCTCGTATTCCGTGTCTCAGCCTACTCGCACTATCACTCCTCCTCATGGCACAAACTACTAATGCAACCCAACTGAACACCGCGCGCATCCTCATCTACTCCGCCACGCGCGACTTCCGCCACGACTCAATCCCCACCGCCGTGGACGCACTGGTGCAGCGCGGACCGTCCTACCAAGTCGCGTTTGACCATACGGAGGACCAGACGTGGTTCACGGACGAACGGCTCGCGCAGTACGATGCGGTGCTCTTCTTGAGCAACACCGGGGAAGGTGCGTTGCTTGCTTGACCGACCGGTGCGGGGAGGCAAGCGGCTTTTTGACTTTGACGTCGGGAAGGAAGTGCTCGACGAAGCGGGGAAGGCGGCGTTCGAGCGGTACTTGGATCTGGGAGGGAACTTTGTTGGAATACACTCTGCGTCGGACGCGCTGCGCAATACGACATGGTTCATACATGAAGTCGGTGAGTGCCCCTTCGTCTGTGACCCCTGCCAATATGCGTTTTATCCTTACTCAGCCTATGTAACCTTTGCACGGCATAGGAGCTGCGTTCGACTATCATCCCGAGATTACGGATGCGGTAAGTCCAGCACTTGTCAACTGTCGAGGTGGTGTACATCTTCGAACTGAGCCGACGCCTGCGTTTAGACTATTGATATCGTCGGTCCGTCGCATCCAAGCACAGCGGGTCTGCCGAATCCATGGCCGGTGCGCGATGAGATGTAAGCTCGGCCAGATGGTGGACAGAGTCCAATCGGCTGAGCAGCGCTATGCTAGGTACAACTTCAAGTCCGATCCCAGGAGCATAGGCGCGGTGGTCGTGCTGTCCGCGAACGAGTCCAGCTATACAGGTAAGTTCTGCACCTCGCCAGTAGTGGAAGTGCAATATTTGAACCCGTGCAAGATCCTGGACCGCGCAAGTTCGATCAAGGAACACCTCATCCGACCGGTAAGCATGACCTCCTCGACGGTTTCGTGTCGAGTTGAGCTGATGGTCGTGTGCTCCTTAGCTTGGTATCAAGAGCACGGCGCCGGAGTTGACACCAATGGTACCGCCGGACGTAGCTTCTACACCAGCCTGGGACACTTGAACGAGACATGGCAGGTCAGTAGCACGTAGTTCCAGGCAAGTGATGTCGTACTAACAGCGGACATGAAAGGATCCGACCTTTTTGGGTCATGTATTTGGAGGTATCCAGTGGACACTGCAGTCCAACACCACCCTCGCGTTCAACTCCAGCGCGAACGTCGGCAACGGCACGAGCACGAGCACGAGCACGAGCCTGTCGGGCTCTGCGTCGACAACTGGTTCTTCACCCAGGTAAATCTGATCAGTGGGACGCTCGTTCGATCTACTGACGACGCTCTCTTTTGCACAGTGCAACCACGTCTTCACCCTCAAGTGCGAGCTCTCCCTGGCCAAGTCACACGGGGATCTATGCTTTGGGTGCATTTCTTGCATTGTCTCTCTTGTTAGCCTTGTAGTTTGGAGCGGATTTATTTCTCTCATGTGGACTGCTGGATCTGGATGTATTTTATAGGTAACACCCATTCTCCCGCTTTCTGTGTTGCGGGTAAGCGCGTGTATGGGCGCCTATGTCGACGGTGGTTTGAACTGTGCGCTGCAATTGCGCTGCGTCCAGTTGCTCCGTCACACTCATCTGCTTTGGACTGAGAGCGGACGTTCTTACACTCTCAGTCTATACTACAGGCGACGCCGCACCGAGCAGTTGACCTGAAGATGTGACTTGAAGGCACCAGGACATCGACTCCCTTCAAGCCGTGAGCCAGCGACAAAAGGGCCATCTCAGTGAGAGCGCGGTACACGAACGCGCAGATCTCAGAGCGAGATTGCAATGGGACTAAAGTGAGTGAGCTAGCTCCCTTGCCACTACACTGACATAGCGATATATGCGTCAGAGACTCAGAGTTACAATGAGTCGTGATCGCCGACACTCAATGCGGCTGGCCTGCCCTCAACGAGCTGGCATAAGCTTGTACGTACTGATGTCCTGAGGACATGCGCCAGAAGCGCGTCATGAGTTGTGAAAATGTGCTCAGTGTGAGTCATCACTCAATGGCGTATCAGTGTCTCAGCGCCGGGCTACGAGTACTTCGACCAATCCGACAGTCGGATTGGTCGATCTTCGACGCCATTCCAGACAGAAGTTCTCGCATGCTCCGCCTGGACGCCACTTAACGGCATGTCGGACAGTATTCAACGATCTGCATGGTTCGGACCCGGGAGAGCGCCGCCTCAAACGTTTATAGCCTTCTTATATGTGCCCGAGGTCCTCCGCAAGCCGGATCTCCCCACCCTGAACAGACATGACTGACGCAGAGGTAACAGAGAGCTCCTCCGCTGCTGTTGAGGAGATCGCACGGACTCCTGACCAAGAGACACCTCGATCGATACAAGCCTCAGACTCGGGGCGGGGCGAAGACACGGAGGCTGGGGCAACGCCTCTGCCCAAACTACAACTGTTCATCCTGCTATACCTCCAGCTTGCAGAACCAATCGCCTCGACGGTCATATATCCCTTCGTCAACCAGCTGGTCAGGCAAACTGGGGTCACTGGAGGAGACGAACGAAAGACGGGTTATTTCGCCGGGCTCATTGTACGTTCATGCCCATTCAGCTGTGCATATTCGACCTAACACTCTTGATGCCAGGAATCCTCCTTCTACGCGGTAGAAGCGGTGTGTGTCCTCCAATGGGGACGCGCATCAGACCGCATCGGCCGGAAGCCAGTGCTATTAGGCGGTCTCCTTGGCCTCACGCTGTCGATGCTGGGGTTCGGCCTGGCGAGGCAGTACTGGGCACTCATCCTCGCCCGATGTGCGGAAGGCTTACTGAACGGAAACATCGGCGTGACAAAGAGCATGATGGCTGAGGTTACGGACTCTACGAACCGCGCAAGGGGTTTCGCTTTCTTACCCATGATCTGGTGCCTTGGTGCTACCCTTGGGTGCGCGAACATACAGCGATACATCCTCATATGCTCCGATAGCTCAACGCGTCTCACTTATTTTCAGCCCAATTATTGGTGGCATCTTCGCCCAGCCTGCGGACCGGTGGCCGACTTTCCGAAGCTCTTCTTTCTGGCGAACATACCCTTACTTTCTACCGTGTGTGGTGGCGGCATGCTATTCAATCAGTGCGTTCATGCTAGCCCTTATA
>WJSG01008890.1:0-10423 GCA_016618145.1 Sanghuangporus lonicericola | reverse complement strand
GCGCAGAAAGGGTGTGTGTGAGCCCCCCTTTCGTAGATGCAAGCAGAGAGAGAGCATACAAAGCAACGAGGGCTGTGGCATTATCTAAAGAGGCGGCTGTCTGCCCAAGCTGGGCGACGTGGAAGAAGATCTCGCCACGATCGATGTTGCACTGCAAGTTACCGAGCTGTCGACGACTAGCAGTAGGAGCTGGGACTCGAGGTTTCAACACATGTGGGTCATTATGAGGACTGACTGCGAGCTCACCAGCGGGTGCGGACATCAAGAGGCTCGCGAAGGCGACGAGGCCAGCTATCGAGAAGAGGCGCACCATATCCAGTGGTCGACCGAATGTGAAAGAAGTGAGGTTTGAAGGAAGGTCAAACGACTCCTGGTCGTAGAGGCTGAAGGAAGAAGCGAGGAAAAGCCTGATGAGGTGGTCAACTATACCTTCAAGGCTTTATACGGTGCCGGGAGGTTGATGGATACTACAAGCGGCGCATGCTCGTCCCGACCCCGCCTCGGGCACCTGTGCTGCGAATTGCGTCCGCCTCCTGTATCCTCCCAGAAGTGTCAACTATCGCAGTAATGCTCGACGCTCTTCGAGGCGCGAGGACACAGCGTTGCCGTAAATCAGAGTGCGCGCGAATTGTGGTCACTGTCGCTGAGAAGCCATGCGCGGCGCCGGGATATGTAATTGTATACCTGATGTACGCAANTGCGCGGCGCCGGGATATGTAATTGTATACCTGATGTACGCAAAGCAGAGGGGACAGTATGCCTGTCGAAGACACAACGTGAGAGAACCTGCGCCTGTCGCTCAGTGACACTGATCGCAGAATAAGTACACGCGGAGTACAACGCAACTACCGATCCACCATGGTGGACAAAATGCTTCGCAACACTGCGGGAATGTCTGCTGTGTTCGAAACTCGATACCCACGACCAGGAAGATTCTTGGGTATCCTATGGCAAGGCTCGTGAGCCGGAAAGCGAAGCCCGGCGGAGAAGAATACTCACCACGATGCCTCTGCCCCCTCTCCGATGCATATCAACGCAGTATGGACTTTCGGATTGCGGTTCATCACACGCTGTAGGTCTTCGGCGGTGATGTTGTACCTTCCGAAGTTCGCATCCGTCAAGGCAATTACAAACCAATCATCTGAACGGTCGTCAGCGGGATGCAAAAATAGCTCTGCAATTGACATACCGGCATCGAACTTCGCCACCTCAGTGACCGCCTTGTCAATGGCTTCGACTGCAATAACCATTTAGATCACCATATCGCGACAAAAAGGAGTTTTTACGCACCCGTGAAGTCTCCAGCGAACGTGTACTGGGTGATCATTTCCATCTTGTCGACGACTTTCCATCTGTCCCGAATATCCAACTGCTCGCCGGCTTCAACCAAAGGTATAACTGCGGAATCTCCAGACTTCGGATGTGCATTAGCGACGGCGTGATGCAGTGCAAAGGAGTCAACTAACGTGACCATAGATCTGCACATCTCACGTTAGCCTTTGCGCACAACGTGACTATGGCACTACTCACATCCCACACATACTTCTCCTTCCGCGTGAGTCGGTCGAAGGTCTCCATCAGCATCACCGCTGTCATCGTGTGAGCCTCAGCAGCATTGCACCGGTCACTAGTGAAGCTGTCTCGTACCTGTTTCCATACTTCGCCTCAGACGCCCATCGACTTGGAAACGGTACCTGAGGTTGCCCGCGTGTTAGCTAACTGCAATGTGGACATGTATCTGAAGGACTGACATTGAAGCGCTGACATCGAAGAGGAACCTGATCCTCTTCGGCCTGTCGAGAGAAAGAATGAGACCTGCTAGGAAGACCGTGTGAGACCGTTACATACTTCAGCTGAGGACGGCCCAGCTCCGGTTTGGCCATGCCGCGTCGCTTGTAGACTGTGGCTTCCCCAGTCAGACCCTCAGTAAGCCGACTGTCATCCAGCTCGCCGTCCGTCTGGCGCTTGACCCAGACGCGCTCCTCCTCCCGAGCCGCGAGGTCTAGTATCCTACAGTCAACACATACGTCGCGTCACGGTGGTACGCGCTTACGTTCAAGAAGATCGTGCAGCTGGGCGATGTGGCCCTCGACAGCGGTCAACAAGGACCCGTATCCTTTGGCATCGCCGGCACTCATGTTCAGCTCCTCGAGTCGCCGAGCAAGCTCTTGACGTGCCATTTCTCGCGCTCTTTCCTTGACATGATCCGGAACGTCGTTCTTGAGAGCATCCGGGATCTAAGCGTAGTTTAGAATGATTCCGCGGGTCCTATGACTGCGCGTACTTGGTGAATGTCATGGCCTTTGAACAGGCGCATGTATCCGCCCCTTCCCCCGAGCCCAGCCGTGTCGCGTCCGCCCGTCTAAGAAAGGTCAGCTCAGTGGTGAAATAGCTCAGTCGAACAGACGAAGAAGCTCACGCCGCCAGCCCAAGTATTACCTCCCGTATGTGCCTCGTTGTCGGGGTCTTCCTTGCCGAATTTCGGCTCGGTCAGGCTCGTGTCACCTTTCGGCTCGAACTTCAGGTCCAAAACCTGCTTCTTGGCCGCCTCACGAGCAGCGCTCATCCCCAGGCTCTTCACGGACAACCTACAGTCACGTTAGCGAGGATGATGCATTGCAAACAAAAACATACCCATGATGATCCAAGATGTCAGCGAGCTTGGAGATGGTCTCAGGCTTATAGACGTCGAAGTCGAAGACATTCCGCAAGGCGGCTTCGAGAGGGTCGTTGGGGTAGGCCTGCATGTGCCGAACGAGATTCAACAGCTCTGTCAAGGGAGTCAGCCAGCTACACTCTACACATGATCGACAGGACTGCTTACCCCGAAGTGAGTACGGGTAGGTGAGAGTTCCGCTCTCATAGGCGCGGCGAAGATCATGGAAAGCGGCGACAAGACGAAGGATTGTGTCCTCGCTGAGCTGTGGTGCTAACTGCGAGAGCAGCTTCCGCTCGCTAGCCATGTCTGGATTCGTGACCGCATGGCAGCAGAAGTTGTCCCCGAGCACCTGCAGGAAGTGGTTCCCGAGGAAGGCTGTGGGAATACACGGTATAAGCAATGAACCAAGGTCCAATAGAGCACGATTGTCGCGACTCACGATATCCAGGCCGGTTGGCCAGAAGGATAAGTCGGAACTTCGGATGGACGACGATATCAGTCTCCCTCTCCTTCGTCTCCCGCACACGTCGTCCATCAGCGAGGGACAGCTGCCCGTGGCCTGCGAGACTCCGGAAGATGGCAACGACGTGCTCAGCAGCCTTATCCGCCTCATCTATGACAATTACTCTCCCGAGGGTGATCGCGCGGAGGAGAGGCGAGTCCGTATACTTGATGATGCCGTTCTCTAGGACTGTCTGGAACATCAGCTGATTCACTGTTGTATCTCTATGCAACTGGATGTATTCTCTAGGGCGGCCGAGAAGCTTGATTGCAGGAAGAGGTCAGTGACGCTGCCTTCCGCAGCTGCGGCTCACACTGACCTGACATAGTCTGCAGACAAGACACAGCGATCAGTTTACAATGCAGCCGGAACCAATGAGTGACGTACCGGTCGATAACCTTGTTCTTGCCGACTCCCTATAATCACCACGTTCGTCAGCACCTCCAAAGGTTCGCACTACACACGGTACTCAGTACTCACCTGATTGCCCAAAAGGACCAAATGCTCGCCCAGCACTTCTAGGTCTATCGCCAAATCGCGCATCAGCCCGGTCTGCAGACTGTTGTCGTAAAAGTGGTCCATATGCGGAACATGCGAGACGCCTTCCGGATCTTGAGACTGGTCGAATGACGGAATGAACGTCGCCTTGACATCCTTCCCATGCGGCCCACTCGGCGGCGGGAACCACACACCGCCATCGCGCACCTCAGGCGAGGGGTTAAACTGTGCAATGGTCACGTCAGTTCAGATCTCCACAATCCCACCCCCAAAATACCAGGATCAGAGGTGTGCCGCATGCAGTGAGCAGAGGATCACCGAGCTGACCGACTTCGGCAGCGCAGCGCAGGCAACGTGAGAGCAAGCCAGGGAAACTGTGTACTGACTGGCTCAGTGCGTTTCTTGATCCCAACGTCCTCGAAGATGTTCTGCAGGTTCATAGCTTCCGTCGCCGGCAAGAACTCCGCCAGGATCGCACGACTGAGGAGTACATGCAGGTCCTCCGCGGCAGTCGGGAACTGGGCAACGCGCCGAGCGATGCGCATAAGTGCACGCGTGCCGAGCTTCCGGTTCTTCTGCACCGCGTCGGATGTCATGCTCGTGCGATACCTGTCAGCGAAGCGAAGCAAGGTCTCGACGACGGGTGCGGCGCAGCCTGTCTGGAGGAGGATGTGAGCCTCCTCTGCGTGCGACATCGGCTGTGCGGGGACAGTGAAGAACATGTTCGCGTGTTCGTCGCCGAGCCAGTCCTTGAGCGGGAGCGACTTGGAGGCGGTGCTGATCACCCGGAAGGATGGGTGGGCTACGGAGAGGTCGGGAGAGGGCTCCTGCGCATGAACAGGTTCAACACGGCCCGGTTGCGATTGTTGCGATGCACGTACCTCGCCATCTAGGATGCGTCGGACAATGCGTTTCTGCTCCCATAGCTCGACCTCACGATCTTGCGAGAACCGTGCGAGAGAGCCTGCAGTCGAGCCGATCACGTCCACCCCGGCTAGGTGCACAAGCCGACCTTCCCATGCACCCTCGACAAGAGGGCTACGCCCGATTAATGACATGTCTCCAACGGTCGCGGACAAGAGCGTACCTGGGTTCCCAGCTCGTCGCTCCTCCGTCCTCGATCTTCCGCCTCATGATTAGCTCCCGCCCACCGAGCTCCTTATACATGTGCACGTCCTCGAGCTCATACCCAAGTACAGCCGCAAATGTGCGCACGAGCAGCGTCGTAGAACACGATGCCGTCGACGGGAGAGCGGGCGGTGCGTACGAGATGTCCCATCCGAGGGCGTGTGTCTGAAGCAGAGAGGTAAGCAAACCCATGAACCGCGCACTCGGTACAAAGCTGAGGAGGTCCGGATGTGCGAAGGGGAAGGAGAGATAGTCGTGTGGCCCGGCTGGAACGGTGACAGCGACCTCCTTGCCGGATGGGCTGTCGAACGCGATGGACGCAGTGCGTTCGTCCACCCGGTCGATGCGCGCGAGCCGATACCCAAGGAGACCCGCGTCGTCCTCGATCCCGGTGAGGTTCGGACTCCCGAGTTCGCCGAGACCGGCATCTTCAAACTGGTGCGACAGCATCGCCCAGGCGACGAACGGACTATGGATGAGGGCAGGGTGGATGGACAGGACCAACCGGGCGAGATGCTCAGGGTTGAGAGCGTCAGGTGGGGGAAACATCGACAGCAGCGCAGTGACTTTCGCCAGCGCTGTTTGGGGGAACGCGGGGAGGGTAGACTTGGCTATCGCGTCGAGGCTGTGGTGAGACTCGCTAGCAATTTGCGTGGATGCGATGATGTCGCGCAGCTTCTGGTACAGAGGTGAGGCCAGAATCGCGGCGGACTGAGGATCCTTGATGCCCTGCAGAGCAAGCAAAGCACCCATAGGGTCGACGAAGCGCGCCTGGAAGCGGCTACGGAAAGGCGGATCGAGGGGGTAGCCAGGATAAGGGGGAACGGGTGCGGCAATGGCGATCACCCGGAAGTTCTTGTGAGCTGGGATGAATGCCGAGGTCTCTGCTTCGGTGCCATCAAGTAGCTCGTAGCGGTGTGGGTGAACGATGTGGGTTCCGTCATCCAGGTTTATCTCCCTGTTCTCGAGCAGGTTGTTGAGCACCGGCATAATCCCGCGTTCGGCCTTCTCGATCCCCTCAAGGATGAGGACTCGACCATGCTTCACAGCCCGGACAGCCGCGCTGTCGACATAGACCAGGTTACCGCCAGCACGTATCTCTCGACCTTGCTTGAGCTCCGTTTCGCCGACGTCGCGGTGGAGCGCAACGAATTCGTATTCGGAGTTGATCAACCTGCAGCGAACCAGTGCTCAGCCGTGTGTACTGGTTGGGCGGAGTATTCCATGGCATTCAGCACAGAAGAGGTGATGCGGAGAGTGAGAAACCAAACAGAGCAATGTGACACGGCGCCATCCCACGCCATGTATACGAAGGGGAACTCCTATGCGCTGCATCCGCTAAGTGCGAATCCGCATTGCGCTGGCGGCAAGGAACGTCCGTGACTGCACTGATATCTGCCGACCTCCATAACTGCTATAGCTACATGCGATGTGGCTTCCCGTTCAAGGCAACGGGTAGGACCATGTCCAGTGGTAGCACGCATCGTCACGGGCGGGACGTGCGGCAAAGGCCCACTGTGTAATATTCCGACGGCGTGCAACTTGTCCATTTTCAAGATAAAAGGCAAACGAGGAACGATTGGGATGCGAAGAGCGCAGAATGGATGATAAACGCAGAATGGAGGACTCACCGGCAGAATGTGAGCGCCAGACGTCGCGCATACGGACCCGGCTGCGATAGAAGGAAGATGTCCTGTCCAAGGAGATACTTCTGCAGCATGAAGTGGAGGTTGTCCAGGTTGAACGGGTTGGATGTGTCGAGCAGGACGTCCTCTCCATGTGGTAGACGGCTGGGTTCCGACGAGGCGGGGATCTCATACGAGATGTCTCCCAGCTTCAGCACGCCAATGGGCTTCGGAGGAGGAGTCAGTCCTTTCAGGACGTGCTTGAGTCTTCTATGCGCCATCCTTGACGTTGAATTGGCAGGGTGAGGATGTCTACCATCCCCGTTCGACATACAGCCCACAACAGTGTCTGACAACGTACCGCGATGAAATCAGCCTATCCCTCGTTCCGGCGAGCTTTCCGGTCCTCCAAAGTCGTGTTGCAAGGCTTGAAGACGTATTGAGAAGGGTAGGAGGTCAAGTTGTACGGATATCATGTTCCCCTGCCCCATACCCC
This sequence comes from Sanghuangporus lonicericola, assembly GCA_016618145.1. NCBI lineage: Eukaryota > Fungi > Basidiomycota > Agaricomycetes > Hymenochaetales > Hymenochaetaceae > Sanghuangporus > Sanghuangporus lonicericola. The sequence goes on along the minus strand of WJSG01008890.1, from coordinate 3,515 downwards.
GCGTCGGGCTGAGTGAGATACCCGGTTAAGACGCCGGTCCCCGACCTTGGGCGCCGAGGACTGGGCGCCGGCGCTCATGGCGTGGGAACGGACACAGCCACTCGTACCAGCCACTTCGCCGCAGAATCTTTGGCTGATTTTTGGTTGAATCCGTACGTTCGCTCGTTCTCCTCCTTGTCAGCCTTAGGAAGCACCCCGTCCTCACAACGTACACGCCAAACATCACTTCGAATGCATAATTCTTCCGATGCAACGTCAACCTTGTCGCTAATTTCGGCGACATGGCAGCCACGATCACAAAATTTGCCTAACACCGTCTCTCGGATCTCCCATTCGATGAGTATATCACTCGGACACAATGTTTGAACAGTCCAGGAATGTTCTGTACACATGAGGACCCAAGGTTTGCGAGATAGTCCCTATGTCCATGCATAATCCATATCTCATGTCGCTCTTTACTTGCAGTTCGCGACGACACCGTCGCCGGCGGTCGCTGCGTCGTTAAGCTGCGTCAGGGCCTTCTGAAGGGTCGCCGAAGCGGTGGGGTCGGTGCTGAACGATTTTGACACCTTCAGCTTCGCAGCAAAATCCCGACGGATGTCCACTCACGAGGTAATCGCAGCGAGCGCATCGTGCGCCGCGGTCAGGTTCGCCGCGACCTGGTCCCGCGCAGCCGCGGGCGCGGCCTGCCCGGTCAGCAGAGCCTTCGCGATGACGCCAATCGCAGCCTCTGCGCCCGTCACCGAGGAGGCAGCGGACTGCACGCTTGCGAGCGCCGCGGAGTCACTGCCGTGTCGGGGACGAGGACGGGTGAGTATGGCAGCTGCGGGGACGCAAGAATTCGGAAGGGAAGACGTACGAGGAGACCTCGCCGATAAGGCTACCCAGCGTGCCCTGTAGCTTCGCGAGTCCGGTGACGATCTGCAGGCGGTTGATGTTGCACTGGATGTTGCCGATCTGGCGGGCCACGATCTCGTTCGTCGGGGCTGGACCGGTACAACCGTCAGTATGCTCAGCGGGGTCCGCAGTGCAACTTGCAACGTACCAGCATAGATCTGGGAGCCGGCGAGGAGCGACAGGAACGCGAAGAAGAACACGACGAAGCGGGACATCATCTTGAACAGCGAGGGCGGTTGAGCTTGAACGGGAGCGACAGAGGTGGGATGTAGAAAGGAGCTTGCGCGGCAAGGACAGAACACTCAATGAACAGCACCAGGCCGCGAGGAAGAGAGAAGTGGGCAAATTGAGAGGGATGAGGAGTGGTGTGTATACTGTTTTGCTGCCCATCTTATATTCGAGTCTCGCCAGTGTCTTTTTCGGATGCACACCGGCTCGTCATAGAGACATCCTGCCTCGAGCCCCCGATCCCCGCACGCTCTATCCCAATACGTGCATGCCGGTCTTGCCGCAGCCTTGGCAATAATCATTCGCAGTCATACTCTGAGCTTCGTAGGAGTGCTGGGGCAGTGCGCAGGGGAACGAACTACACGCCGCGCCGCATGACCACGCTTCGTATGCTTCTTTCTACTTACCATCTGCCGTCATATGGCGTAGAGTTTGGCACGACGCCGCACCCTGAGCAGGGAAGAGGAGTGAGCATGCTGCGCCTGCCAAGGACAGGATACCATGGCGATGGCAGGCGGTGGACACCAGAAGGATGGCGATGCGCGCGATCGACCGGGGCATTCGGCAAGTTCAACTTGGCGCTCTCGCTCATCTGCCAGATTCCATCTTGCGACTCTTCCATCCGGCAACAAAGAAGCGTACCAGCCGGACGCGGTCAGCCAAGGTAACCGGACTTGCCTCTGGCACAGAAGAGAACTCCTGTCAACACTGACTTGCATCCACAGATGAACGCCGTACGTCCGGGATCGCCGCCCAGGCGACGAGCAATTTAGCAGGCAACGACTCCTAGAACCTCGTTCTTGATGAGAAAGAGACCCCGCAGTACAGTACGCACAGCCGGAAGAAGCAGTGGAAGTGTGGTAGTCCAACGCAGGGAACAAAGTTTGCATCACCAGCGTCGGTTGAGGTATGTATTCGTCATATCTGCCATTCCTGCAGCATCCCAAGCTTCAAGCTTCCGCGGTAGCAAGACGAGGGACATGGATGATATGTGTCCTAGCAGGGCAGGGAGTCGACATCATGGTCCAGGGCGCTTTCCTTCAGATCAGATCTTGCGCTCATTTTCAAGATGTACTCAGCTTCTCTTTGTTACTTTGCACCTTCCTCCTCTACCCGGTAATGAGGCATGTCCACCAGCCGGTCACAGCCCGAGTAAGTACATGCGATCGTAAGCCCTGTCACCTCTTGATCTGCACACACAATCTATCAGACGTCCTCCCGGGCTCGTCGAGCAGAGGATGAGGCCTGGTGGACTGATCGATGCCAGTCGAACTCCCGAAAGTGCGATCAGACACCATACTGGCTTCCCGGCACGTCCCAAAATGAAAGGTCGTGAAAATCAACACTTAAAGTGGTGAACCAGTCAGTACAAAAAATTGCCCAGCGTCTCGTTCTCTTGATCCAGAACTGCGACCATCTCCATTCTCCAACTGCTCGCGAGACGGTTTCGTTCATCTTGCACACCATCACGAAGGTATGCTCATCGATAACATCTGCCGCACTGTCATTCAGCTGAACTGACACGTACCTGCAGGTCCCTGTCGTGTTTTGCCTCGAGCGCTCGACGTCACCATGCCAGCCCTCAGCCTCTCGGAAGCTCATCCGGCGTGGTCAATCGCGGAGGTCGTCCGTGAGGTTATGGAACAGAACGCCGACAGCGCGAAAACGCTCGCGAGCTGCGCACGGGTGTCGCACGCCTTCTCCGAGCCGGCCCTGGAGGTCCTTTGGAGGGAGCTCGTCGGTCTCGACCGACTGCTCTCGATCCTCCGCAAGTCTGTGGTTCGCACCCATATGCCGCTTGAAGATCTGCCGGATATGCGTATCAAACGTTATGTGAGTTTGGGCTTCCATCAAGGCCGACGAGATCCCACGAAGGGAGACGCACTCGCAGGAACATTGACTCCTGCTTAGTTACGCCCCATGTCATCTTCGGAGGCATACTGACTCCTACTTGTTCCAGATAATCTCTGGACCCATCGACGACAAGGAGTGGACCCGATTCCAGTACTATGCCAACTTCGTTCGAAGTTATACGACCGACTCCGAGAGAATGGACGGCATCTTTACTGCCAGGCTGCTCGACAAGTCAGAGGGCAAGCCTCTGCTTCCGCGTCTGACGTTCTTCAAGTGGGCGAAGCAGGACGAATTCTCCTCCGCATTCCTCCTGTTCCTGTCGCCCATGCTCCGCTTCGTCCATCTCAACTTCTTCAGCTATGGCGGAGCAACACCTGTTGGATCCCAGCCCTTGCCGGAGGACCTTACGACGGCCGCTGCTCTGCGGCTGGTCCACGCTCGGGCACCTGCCCTCGACACCCTCCAGATACAAGCATGCCACATATGCTCGCTCGATCCCGTACCAGGCTTCGCCCATCTACGGTCCTTGCAGATAT
>WJSG01008883.1:0-12616 GCA_016618145.1 Sanghuangporus lonicericola | reverse complement strand
CCACTGGAAGTGCCCTCTTCCTCCTCTGGGCATCCTGGGCGTGTTTGCTGGTGTCTATATTGCCGTACATGATCAGGTGTGTTGAGCGCGCCATTGGGCTTGACGCATACTGATATTCCTGACATCGCTCGTACAGTTGCTGCACTTACCGCGGGTGACGTGGGTACCCTACGCGTGCGCTGGACGCCAGAAGACCCTCTCGCTCTTCACGAACTGACGAACCATGTCGCTCGGACACTCCATATTTGCGACTCTGTTATGCTTTGCACGCTATGTACATGAAACCAACTTAGACTTGATGGACCCTCCAGATGCTCACTGGCTGTAAGTACACTTGCAAAAGGAGGGTCAAAAAGGTATTCGTAGAATACACACATTTATTAACGGCCGATTGGTCGCGCTTCGATTTACGCATTTAGCAATTTTGCCGCCCGCGCGTTCGACCTCGGACCTCGGTCTGCGCCACTTCACCGTGACTTCACCACAACTTCTGAAGCTTGAAGGTCTTGCTCCTGCTCGGCTCAGCGTTACTGACTGCCCGCTGTTGTGACATAGGCTGGGGGCTCCANTACTGACTGCCCGCTGTTGTGACATAGGCTGGGGGCTCCAAGACTACAGGTAAGTGCCAGTCAACTGTATGACTGGGTGGCGTCGTCACCCAGCGCGACGCCGGCAACCGGTCCTGACCCTGCGGCAAGCTTCTCGGCGGCTTGTCTGCGATGAATTGTACCACGTCGGCCCGTCCAAGCTCGAGGTCGACGTGTGGTCGACTCTCCTCAACGGCACTAGCAAGTGGAACTGGCACGCGCTGTTCGCTGGCATGAAGGACAGCGAGACGTTCAATCACACCGGGGCCGACGTCCGACGTGCAGGCCATCATGAAGATGCAGTACAACGCGTCCAGCCGCGGTACCAACTTCAGGCCCATACATGCTTTGTATCCAGGATCGTGAGTCCCCTTTGCAACTCATCATTCGTAATGTCGGTGCTGACCAGCAAGCAGCGAGTTCTCTACCCTCGGCAACTGGACTGCAACTCTGGCCAATGCCGGAGTCGACGTCTGCTGGGATGCGTACAGCGGCGATCCGTTCGGCGCGTACATTGCGACGAACTCAATCAACCCGGCGAACTGGACGTGTTCCTATTCCCGCTCCAGGTACATCGATCCTCTTCCTCCGCGCGACAACCTCGCAATCCTCTCGAACGCTACCGTTACTCGTCTGCTCTTCGATCACTCAAACGCGAGCAACCTGATCGCGACCACCGTCGAATAGGCCGTTAACGGTAAGCACCCACTCTCATCCTCTTTTCGACGTTCGTCCATTTTCCTCGCGCTTGCATAGGGGATCCCTGTCGCACGTCCGAAGAGCCCGATAGCGCTCAAACCGATCAGGCCGTGCACTACCGTGCGGCCTCCTGAGCACAGGCGCTATCGGAGTGGGCATCCGATGACATATACGTAGGTGCGCCCGTCCTTAGACCATGCTGCTCTTCCATAACTCGAACGCGCGCAACCTGACCGTGACCGGCGTCGAATGGGCCACCTCCGCAGACGGTCATGGGCAGCGCGCAACGCTGCACGTGTACCGCCGCATCCGCCGTCTCGTCTCGTCTCATCAACACCACGTTCCCTGCTGTCCAGCAGACACCCGCACACCGACTACGAATCCCGATGCGTTCTCCGACGCTCAAAATACGCCCGGAGTCGCATGAGTTGGCGAGAACGCGGACAACGAGGAGCCGACCAAGCAGCCCCGCTCTCGACATATGTCATCAGCCCAGACGGCGTACGACGCAGCGCGGCTTGTCTGCAGCCCCACCGATGACGTCCTCGACGCGCGCGACGGAATCCGAGTGAGTACGATCAGGCTGGGACCGGCGCTCACTGCGTCATCCCGAGCCCGACTCGAGACCGCTGCGGCTCCCGCTATGTTCCTCCCATCCCCTTCTCAACTATTTTCGCACGTACCTTAGACCCTCAAGACCCTTTAGATATCGATTACTTAGTGCCTATGTACGTGGTAGTTGGTACACAATTCGTCCCAGCCCCAACGCGCCCTCGTGATCGCGACTTGCTTAGCTTCTCCGTTTAGCGCTCTTACTGTGAATATGTTTTCGCCATTTCGAGCTCTTTTTCCCCTCCCTAACGTACTTAAGACAGCTTCAACAAGCGTCAGCCAAGAGTGTACGCATGCCTATAAAGACTATGAGTAGCAAGTGTTAACAAGTTTTGCTTCCCCGTTTTAGATCGCACGACCGTCAGTATGATTTCGACCCTCGACTTCTGTCTTCGCCCTCGACTCTCGGCTTCTACGCTCGTCTCGACTCTCACACTCAGCTCTTCGACTCTATCTCCACTACACACCAGCACACGACTCATTGGATGCGTCCTAACGCGTTCTATTCAAGTTTTACGTTAAGCACAAGCCGTCACCTTGCCACCCCTCTTCCCTCAGCTCTCTCTCTCTCCTCCTCTCACTCTCACCGCACTCGACTCCCCTGGTGTACCCCCGGACGATCTCGCCCTTCCGCCGATGCACGCACCCCGTGTGTAGGTCTATCAACGGCCCCCGGCAGACGATCAAGGTCCGCAAAGAGGTCATGACTCATCCCCTCTAGCGGTGCGATGGGCAGCCCGTGTGTCTTGATGCACAGCGGGATCGGGCCAGCGGACGTCTTGCAGGCAGCAGATGGCGACGTGCTGGTCGGTTTACCAGGTGTCGGGCAGCACCTGCAGGACCACTTGGTGCGGGGTCGTGTCTTCCTCCTTGCGTTCCATGCTAATGCCTGCTGCAGAGCTCCGTTCTGCTCTTCCAGACAAACACCGACACCGGCGTGTCCTTGTACGCCTCGAGCGAGACCGGAAGCACCCCAATCTCCTTGTCCTAGGTTAACACGGCCCAGGGCCGTAACATACGTCAATTCGACCAGCCTGCTCGGTGCGGATGACGCAGCAAGTGACCGACACGCTCTCATCCTCGCTCTTCTCAAGGCTTGTCCCGATCTCTGAGATTGCGACTCCCACATGTGGGGAAATGGAGGCTGCAGCGAAGTGTGTGGCGTGGGCTGTGTTGCTTTGGCCAAACGCTTTGGCTGGCGGTCGGCAAATCCCGTATGGCAGCAACATATAAGGCTGGCTCGGGGCTCATTCTCCTTCATCTGTCACCCACCACCTCTCCTCAATCATTGCGATTTGTCTTCTCTGCTTCTAACATGCCCAACCCCGACGGTGTTAATGGATACTACAATGGCGAGGGTACGTTCTACACTTGTTCATCTAGGTGGTTTCATTTCATAACCAGATGAACTTCCAACCACAGTTCCGCCCGACGACGTGCTCCAGGCTGAGCTACTGCAATACGCGAAGGAGCGTATACCTCTCAAGCGGCGGCTGGAGCGTCTGGAGTCGCCACCGTTGTGTTACCACATTTCGTGAGTACTTCCCTTCTGATGGACCTCAACCACCGACTTACTATGATGATCATGTCGCAGGTTCACCAAGCTCAAAGAGCTCAACAAGAAATTCAATATCCCAACGTCTCGCAAGCCTCCACCGCTCCCCTTGGCCACCGCCCTCATCTGCGACAAGATCTCAGGCGATGTTCAGAAGCGCAATGGTCCCAATGAGATATTGAAGATGATTGCCTCTGAAGGGAAATACATCATACCCCGGTGCGTCGCACTCTCCTCTCAGTAGTGCTCACAACGTCAGTGCTTATTGCTTTAACCACTGGCAGGGCTATGACCCGTACAATCATGGCGCAGAACGATCCCCTTGGCTTTGATGTGCGTTACCGCGCTGCACGGGCCCCTATTCCACGTGGGGTCCTCACGACGCGTGGGCTCAACCATGAGGGCTCGGCAGACGGGCACGAGAAGTTTTCGAGCCTTGCTCTCCAGATGGGGCCAGTCGGCTTTGGAATTTACGCCTTCCGTGAGAAGCTCTCCGGCCGTATGCTACATGGTGCTTGTGTACCCAATGCTCGCAAGGGCAGCACTGTGGCGCATGTCTACTTGGACATGGTCTCGGTTCATGGCAGTGAGTTCGGTATATAAGTCACTGCTTCTTCCTCAAATCTCATGCCGTATCTCCGCAGAGATCTTCCGGCAGCTTACGGTTGATCATGGCTCTGAGACCGGGGACATGTACGCTGCGCATGTGGCGCTGAGGTCAGATAACACAAGGCTATTGATTGACTACTGACCCCTCACGATGGTCCTTCCAATAGGAAAACCTTTGCGCCAGATCTTGACGACACAGAGTGGCCGGCGTTTGTCCCTCTTCAGAGCACTCGCAATATCTGCATTGAGAATCTGTGGGCACGCTGGCTCAAGACGTACGGCCGAAACCTCCAGGCAGCAATTCTCGAGGGCAAGGTCAACGGGCTCTTCCACGCATTGGACGAGCTGGACGTGTACGTTGTTCCCCTTTCTAACCCTCAGCCCGCACCCTCACTGATGCTCTATATTACTACAGCAACCTCTTTCAGTGGATCTGGCCCAAGATTGCTCAGCGAAAGCTGGACGAGTTCCAGCAGTACTGGAACTGCCACCGCATTCGCAAGCAGAAACGGAAGGAGCTGCCCTCCGGGACAACCCCACTCGACATCTACGCCACGCCTCATGACTATGGCTACGACGACCTCGGCATTGTGGTCGATCAGGGAGTTGTAGATCATCTTCGCAGACAACTCTCAGTTTCCCGCGAGGAGGCGTTCCAGTTTGTCAGTGACGAGTTCAACGCTGCTGCTGAGGAGGTGTATGCTGAATTGGGCAAGCCGGAGCTTGTGCCAGAGCGTGGGTGGCGGATCTTTGCGAACATGCGGGCTAGGCTTGCCCGGATGCATGATGACTCTCTGTAGTAGTAGAATCCTGACGTCGTCCCCAACAGCGCACAGGCTGCGCCGATCGAGGGCACTGCGTCATCATAAGCTCGACCGGGTACCACCGTTGTCTCTCCCGTCCGTCTCCTTCCACCCCCTTCAAAACTATTTCTACGCAGTCTCTAACACCCCAGGACTCTTATTATATACTTCATACATTACCTACGTATGGTAACATTCATTAACAATTCTGTCTTTCCACTGCTTCACCGTTACATGCCCTCGTGATCGCGCAACTTACAGTACTTATGTTTTTGCACTTCTAGTGTTTTTCTCTCTTCCACCTCCTCCTCGCAACAATTACTATGTGTACAAATGCCAGCCAAGAAAGCATTCATGTATATAGAGACTGTCAGGACATAGTGATCGCAAGTTTTGGTTTCACCCGTTTAGACTGCGTGACCGTTGCTCTATAGTGCCTGCCTCGACGTCTAGCCTCTCTACTTGAGCCTCGACTTCGTATCTGATATTGAGCAGCAACTGGACATGTCAAAATGTGTTCATCAAGTTCTACTCTACCACAAATTGGCATCGCGACGAGTCGGGCATCAACGATAATGAGCATATAATGGTCTGGATAGCGGACTACATATACACTGCGAGGGGCTGGTCATCGTCCTCATCAGGCTCGCTTCCCTCGTCATCGCTGGACCTGAACCCAGGGTTGTCTTCGTCGCCTTGAGCCTTACTTGCTGCCTTGCTCAGGGACTTTCTGGTCAACTTCTCCAGACCAAGCTGTTGGCAGACTGCACTGCACCGGTGGTCGCGAATGAACTTCTGGAGACCCTCCACGCCATGGTCGCCTACTCCAGACTCCCTGTACCGCTGATCAGTATTTTGAAATGCTACTAGCTGCACATATGCTCACCCAGCAAGTGTATGGGTCATGGGTTCAAACAGCACATTGCCATGGCCAACTCCACTCCGCAGATGTCCTTGAGAGCCTAGGAAGCTTGTCAGTGAACGGTGACAGAAAGTTATACAACTCGACGTACTCTGCAGATCAACGAAGACCAGTGTATATTCGCTGGCTAACATGGTATAATGGGCAAAAGCCCCCATGGTGGCCGATGCCTTGTCGTTCCACTGGTGAGGCTGGTCAAGAGTTCCCGACCAACGGTCAACGACACTCGTGCGGCGACGTTCAAGGAGCCATAGAATTCCCGCATCAGAGTCCGATGGCGGCCAGTCTGCCCACTTCTCTGCAGATATCCCCGATGCCTTGGATGGAGCGGTACTCTCAGGCCCAGCCTCCGTGTTCTCGCGTGCCAACAAGAAGTCTGCGAAGGCAAATCCTGTACGCAGAAAATTATATGAATATGCATGATAGACACCAATTGAGATGACATACCGGTAGGAATGGACACCCCGACTTCCTTTGCGAACTCCTTGAACTTACAAAGGTAGAATTGCCCCCGCTCCAGTCGCTCAGCATCCAGGGTCAGATAGTGAGCATTTTCGGCGCATGAGACCTTGTTGGCACCATTTCCAACATTGAAGAACCGCTTAGCAACATAGGGATGCGGTGGTTTCCCGTCGTTGAGGTCGATATCAACCTGAGTGCAATGTTCAACCGCTATGTCACGAAAGAACACATGAAGTGCAACGTACTTTGAAGACGTGCTTCGTCTTACCGGACCATGCAGCTGCCTCCTCTAGCTGAGCCGTGCATATCTTCGCACCGTCGTCGATGAAGAACGAGCCCTCCAGTGAAAGTTCTCGCTCATCAAACTTCGGAGCGGCAATGGTCATTACGACCTTCTCCGAAGGTTGCACACGCATGATTGTCGCTCGGATGGCAGTGGAGGGAACATACGTGGCGAGCTTGGTCTGCATAGTGGACCCTGCATAACAATGAACTTCGGTTATTGGCTTGGAGAGCGTGGAGACACTAACCACGCAGCTTCTTGTGAGCGGACCCCTTCCCGTCGTCGTCTCCGGTAGCAGTACGGCCGCGTTTGCCATTCTTGCCGCCTGCAGGGCGTCCTCGCTTGCCACCTGGGCATTGAGGAGGGGGAGCACAGCCTGTGCGTTCTTCCCACTGATCACGCAAGAGTGAGCCTCACGTAATCCATCCACAGTTGCAGTTCAGACGTACCCCGGCCACGTCAATCACAAGTTCAAGAGCCATATGCTGTGTCTTCTGATCACGAGCCTTCTGGTTCCCGCGAGGATTGCTGAAGTAGATGTGGCGATGGCTGACAACCCAGTGAGTGTCATAGAACTCCCCGACTGTCATGCCCTCAGTGCCTGGCTCAGGCATGATGTTTCCAGCCCAGCGGACAGAGACATCTCGACTAGTCCCAGTCAGTAACAGACACGATACAACCTTGCAGTAAGATGACTCACCACTCAAGGCTCCCGGTACACTTCTTCTCCCAGAAAGACGCATTCAAGCGGCGAACAGTTTCCTCTAGTACATCTGCAAAGAGTGCAACCACTTAGTCAACTGCTATCATAGATCAACATCTCACGCACCAGGCATAGGGGTGTCTGCATCGTAGGATGATGTGATCCTGCCCATTGCGGAGAACATGTGCGACTCCACACGGGGATTGAATTGCAGCTCGACACGCCGTCCACTCATCGCACCCTGCTGAGGCGCTGGCACATCGGGAGCGGCTGAGATGTGCCGATTGCCTGCTGGGACGGTACGAGGAGCTTCCTTGGATGCCTTCGGAGCTTGAGAGGTGCGCGCACTGTATGCGTCAGGACGCACCTCCGCCATAAGGCGGGCAGCTTGATCCTGGAGCTCCCGTGCACGCAGGAGCAATGGGTCTGGCTCAGCACGATCTTTGAGAGCTGATTGAAAAGGTTTAGTACCACAACCACAATGCTCGAAGATGAAAGAGAAGACTCACTGATGCAGCCGCCGCACAACTTCTCCTGCCGGTCAAAGTTGCGCCCAACGGTGCCACAGCCCCGGCAATGAACGGACTCCTACATGGTGCGTAAGTGGTTGCACACATAAGAGCAGACTGAAGACGCACCATGATACGCTCTATCATGTCCTTGTTGTTCTCATTCTGTTTGAGAAGGAGACATCGAGCGCATAACCCGGGGTCGGTCTTGTGCGGGAAGATGCCCCGACAAGCGTCGAGGACATCACCCACGCATATGTGCACATCATCTTGGGTGTTGTCCGTAGACATAGCAGGCTGGGTGGTTGCTGATAGAGAGGACAGTTAGCCAGATATCCCGCTGTTCGACAAGGGTTTTATAGCCCGTACCTGCAGTAAGCGCTTCCGGATCTGTACCGAGCGCATTGACCTATGCCGTCTTGCTCCAAAGCGCGGGAGGAGACACAACAAAGGATTCCTTTGTACTTGAATGTCCAGCTCAATGCACGTGGGTGGCCGCAATTGACCTATAGCCACATGCATGGTTAGACAGAGTGAAAGACAAACGCTTGGCGGGCCCTTTCGGCACCGGCTTGCAGACTCCGACTCATGAACACGCTGTCGTTGCTGCACAAACAGGTAATGTGCGAAGACAAATGTCATTGATAAAAAACGATTAGAGATCTATGCAAGTACCGGTATCCTCCTCAACGATGTTGTGATGTCGCTTCTCCGTCTCGCCTAAGTGCCGGAGTCGTTAAGTAAATACCGGGTCCCATACGCAGGAGGTCGCGCGCATAAAAGCTTCAGCAGAATATGGAGGGCGTCGTATGCGTCCCTTTGAGAAATGATCGACCATGAGGGCGCGTATGGGCGGATGGTGTTCGGGGTGCTGGCGAAAAAGAACGAGGCCATCAGAACCGGAGATGAGAGCGCCTTCGAAGCAAGCACCATCGTGAGTGTGACTTACAAAGCTAGTATGGAGCAATTCCGCAGAGGCATCGGTACGCAAGGCCAGGAGCGACAGTGCTTGTGGTACCCGAATGGGACTGGTGCACCCGAAGCGCACTTGTCCCAAAATGGCACCACGACGTCTGAGGACACATCGCCTTGTCTGTGACGCGTCGCACCGCAAGAAGGTGTCTTCACGGTGTTGAAGTCTGAAGATGCGACGAATGTGAGTACATACGCGGCCCACAGAAAGGCGGACAAAGGGAGAGCAACCTGTGCTCTCACGGGCTACGTGTTCGGGATACAAGGATGACCAGAAACAAGAGGTGAACTCACCGCGACCATGCATCACTAGTCTCCTGAATGCCAAGGTACCTCAAGCTACACCAGCTGCGGCCTCCGCATGCCTTCGCAGTTCGGACTGCTCGAGGTTTCCGGGTGAGAGAACTTTAGTGGCTCAGCTAGTAGCCGTTGGAGAGCATCCTGTGGTCATAGATGACAGTTCACACTCAAACGTCCCGTGAACCCGCAGTACGAGAAGCCAGTACTGTAGAGAGACAGCTAGAGACAGAGATGGTAGAGGAGAAGAGGGCGACGAACTGCGACGAAGCGTCCTGGACGCGTCTACGGCAAGCTCCGGCGCGGGCGGCAAAAGTGTGAAATGCGTAAATCGAACCGCGACCAACCGGCTACCCTTACACATTAGCCCACCGCGAGGGTCGAACTCGCAGCCTTCAGATACCCGCCTGTAAGAGTCTGACGCTCTATCCGATTGAGCTAGGCGGGCCATGCACAGGGTTGTGCAGCGCAGCATCTGTCCAAAGGCGCCTTCCGGTGCGGGGAATGTTGACCGGGGGCGGCCTTGGCAGGACGGCGTTCCGAGTCGGCTGGCGCCACTGGCCTGGCTCTCAGTCGCTCTCGAACTGTATTAAGCCCATAACGCGGACAGGCCGGAACCTATCCCTTCCCTTCATCCCTACTTCCCTTTTCTTCACCGGAGGCACCCACTCCTCCTCTCTTACGATCCTTCACGTCTCAGAGGCCTGCACCATGTACGCCAAGCAGCTCTCAAGGCTCGGTGCAATCGCCTCCGCTGTCCTCGTCCTCGCCGCCGGTGCACACGCTCTTCAAAAGGTCTCTCGTGCGGGACGCTACCTCTACACCGACGACGGAAACAGGTTCTTCATCAAGGGTATCGCTTACCAGGAGCAAGGTACGTGTCGGCACTCCTAGTCGGCTCGCATGGATGCTCAGGTCGGGCTCTCGGGTGCAGGCCAAGCTTCTACGGATCCCAACAACCCCTTCTCCGAACCCTCCTCATTCATTGACCCTCTCACCGACGGCGCTGCCTGCCAGCGTGATATCACGTTTCTCAAGCAGCTCACTGTGAACGCTGTTCGCATATACAGTGTCAACTCGTCCCTCAACCACGATGACTGTATGAAGGCCTTGAGCGATGCTGGCATCTACACCATGTGCGTCCCTTCTGCGCCCCTACTGCACGGGTGGCTCGCTCATGACCCCCTAGCATCGACCTTGCACTGCCGGTGAACGGTTCAATCGACCGCCTGAACCCCTCATGGACGACCAACCTCCTGGACCTGTACATTGGCACCATCAATGCGTTCAACAAGTACGATAACGTCCTCGCGTACAACATTGGTAACGAGGTCATCACCGCCCCCACTGGGACCGGCGCAGCACCATTTATAAAGGCCGCCGCCCGAGATGTCAGGGCATACCTGTGAGTGCCATAGCCGCTAACGCCCGCTCTAATGACTGATGGTCGCCCTATAAACGCGTGTGTGTAGCAACTCCATCTCCTCCTCGGCTCTCGTGGGCTACGCTGCCATCGACGGTGACGACAACTGGGTCCTCCCTCTCGCGGAATATCTGTCCTGCGATCCCACGAACGCTAATTCGGGCTCGTCTGCTATTGACCTCTTCGGCCTGAATAACTAGTACGTCAGCTCCGCAGCACCTCCCTGCAAACACGTTCATTCCTGACGATCACACACGCTTCCGCGTTTCACAGCGAGTGGTGCGGTGACGATACCCCGTCGGCGTACAGCGGCAAGAATGGCGACTTTGCTGGCTACAATGTGGCCGCGTACTTCTCTGAGTTCGGCTGTGTCAAGCAGCCCCCGCGTCTTTGGACGGAGGTCGGCACGATTTTCAGCCAGCCCATGTCCGACATCTGGTCTGGCGGTATTGCGTTCAGCTACTTCCCCCAGGTGAGCGACGACGGCGAGTTCGGCATGGTCACCATCGACGGCAATACTGTCACGCCCAACGACGACTTCGGCCGCCTCGTCGACCAGTACGGCAAGGTGACTTTCCCGACGGTCCCCAGCAAGAGCGATGCCGGCTCCGGCCAGTACCCGAGTTGCCCGCCCCAGAACTCGACCTGGCTCGCGACGAACACCCTCCCGCCAACGCCCAACGACGCCTCCTGCAAGTGCCTCAAGAGCACCCTGAGCTGTCTATTCACGCCCAAGACCACGAACACCAGCGCCATCGTCGGCTCCCTGCTCGACTTCGGCTGCTCGTCCCTCGGCTCGGTCGGCGGCAACTGTGATGACATCTCCGCAAACGGGACCACGGGCACGTACGGCCGTGTTGCGTTCTGCGACCCCGGTCAGTCTATTTTATCGCTCCCCACTCTTTCATCCCCTTCTCATGCATGCCCCGTCAGACACGAAGCTGTCGTTCGTCATGAGCGAGTTCTACGAGCTCACGAACCGCGTCGCGACCTCGTGCGACTTCTCCGGGAACGCGACCGTCAACCAGAACGCGCCGTCGTCCGTGTCGGGCGCGAACGCCGCCGCGAGCTCCTGCCTGTCCAACCCGTCTGCCATCTTCACGCCCTCGGCGCCCGCGTCGACCTCGGGCGCGTCTGGCTCCTCCGGCACCGGCGGGTCGGGCGGCGGCAACAACAACAACAATGGCGCGATCGGCCTCCTCGGTGGCAGCCCCCAGGCGCTGCTCGGCCTCGGCGTCGCGTTCGCGTTCAGCCTCGTCGGCTCGGTGCTCACCGTTGCATGAGCGGCGAGCGTTGAATGTGTCGATTTCTGAAGTCAGAACCCAGAACTCAGAAATTCCGGGTTTCTCGTTCGGCCTGAGCATACTTATGGAGGTCGTTCAAGTGACGACGGACTCCCGGTGTGACGGGAGAGCAGCGGATGATCAGAATGGACAGACTTTTTCTTGGCTACTCGAACCCAGCAGCAATCCTCAGCACAGTGACATAGTACTTACTTGTATCTGCCTTCCCCGCGTCGTCGCAGGTGTATGTAACTATTCCCCCACGGACTTCCTCTCTCGTCGCCATACCCTACTAGCATACCAGCCCCTCTATATACTCTGCAAACATCCTGCTGTCGTCGTTATCCCATTTTCTTCCCGCAGGACAGCCAATGGCCGTCGTGCACGCTGGCATCTCTCGGAGGGGGGGGGGGGACTCCCCGACTACCTTCCGGGCGTCGGTCCCGCCATGCCTCTGACTCGCCCTCGCATTCATTTCCGAGCTTCCTGATCTTCGCCGACGCCCTCGGAGCCGTCGAGGATGCTCAAGAGTCAAGATGGCCCTGGACGCGTGGACCTTGTACCACCACATTTTTGACAGCTTCCGCCCTGGTCCCCCTGAGTCCGCGGTAACTCCGAGCCCGTATTAATTCATTCCTCTGACACCTCCAGCTTCTAGGCAGTTCTAGGCCGAAAACCCATCGGGACGGTCTCAGTAGGTCACCTGTACATACTTGCGACGACGTGGATCTTCGCACTGAAGCCGACGGAAACCGACATCCTGCAACGAGTTGACAAGCTGCGACCAGCTCGGTTCGCAGCATCTCCAGGCCGACAGCCGTCAAACTCAAACGGTTCATTGTCGTGTGGATAGTATTATACGAAAGTGTTCTGCATGCGCTATGCAACGACAAACAC
>WJSG01008880.1:0-14096 GCA_016618145.1 Sanghuangporus lonicericola | reverse complement strand
GCGCAGAAAG
Organism: Sanghuangporus lonicericola; assembly: GCA_016618145.1. Lineage (NCBI taxonomy): Eukaryota > Fungi > Basidiomycota > Agaricomycetes > Hymenochaetales > Hymenochaetaceae > Sanghuangporus > Sanghuangporus lonicericola. The sequence continues at coordinate 14,086 of WJSG01008880.1, read as the reverse complement.
GGTGTGTGTGAGCCCCCCTTTCGTAGATGCAAGCAGAGAGAGAGCATACAAAGCAACGAGGGCTGTGGCATTATCTAAAGAGGCGGCCGTCTGCCCAAGCTGTGCGACGTGGAAGAAGATCTCGCCACGATCGATGTTGCACTGCAAGTTACCGAGCTGTCGACGACTAGCAGTGGGAGCTGAAACTCGAGGACTCAACAAATGTGGGTCATCATGAGAAGTGACTGCAGGCTCACCAGCGGGTGCGGACATCAAGAGGCCCGCGAAGGCGACGAGGCCAGCTATCGAGAAGAGGCGCACCATATCCAGTGGTCGACCGAATGTGAAAGAAGTGAGGTTTGAAGGAAGGTCAAACGACTCCTGGTCGTAGAGGCTGAAGGAAGAAGCGAGGAAAAGCCTGATGAGGTGGTCAACTAAACCTTCAGGGCTTTATACGGTGCCGGGAGGTTGATGGATACTACGAGTACAAGCGGCGCATGCTCGTCCCGACCCCGTCTCGGGCACCTGTGCTGCGAATTGCGTCCGCCTCCTGTATCCTCCCAGAAGTGTCAACTATCGCAGTAATGCTCGACGCTCTTCGAGGCGCGAGTACACAGCGTTGCCGTAAATCAGAGTGCGCGCGAATTGCGGTCACTGTCGCTGAGAAGCCATGTGCGGCGCCGGGATATGTAATTGTAATATATACCTGATGTACGCAGNCGGCGCCGGGATATGTAATTGTAATATATACCTGATGTACGCAGAGCAGAGGGGACAGTATGCCTGTCGAAGACACAACGTGAGAGAACCTGCGCCTGTCGCTCAGTGACACTGATCGCAGAATAAGTACACGCGGAGTACACGCAACTACCGATCCACCATGGTGGATAAAATGCTTCGCAACACTGCGGGGATGTCTGCTGTGTTCGATACTCGGTACCCACGACCAGGAAGATTCTTGGGTATCCTATGACAAGGCTCGTGAGCCGGAAAGCGAAGCACGCAGGAGAAGAATACTCACCACGATGCCTCTGCGCCCTCTCCGATGCATATCAACGCAGTATGGACTTTCGGATTGCGGTTCATCACACGCTGTAGGTCTTCGGCGGTGATGTTGTACCTTCCGAAGTTCGCATCCGTCAAGGCAATAACAAACCAATCGTCTGAATGGTCGTCAGCGGGATGCAAAAATAGCTCTGCAATTGACATACCGGCATCGAACTTCGCCACCTCCGTGACCGCCTTGTCAATGGCTTCGACTGCAATGACCATTTAGATCACCATATCGCGACACAAATGAGTTTTTACGCACCCGTGAAGTCTCCAGCGAACGTGTACTGGGTGATCATTTCCATCTTGTCGACGACTTTCCATCTGTCCCGAATATCCAACTGCTCGCCGGCTTCAACCAAAGGTATAACCGCGGAATCCCCAGACTTCGGATCTGCATTAGCGACAGCGTGATGCAGTGCAAAGGAGTCAACTAACGTGACCATAGATCTGCACATCTCACGTTAGCCTTTGCGCACAACATGACTATGGCACTACTCACATCCCACACATACTTCTCCTTCCGCGTGAGTCGGTCGAAGGTCTCCATCAGCATCACCGCTGTCATCGTGTGAGCCTCAGCAGCATTGCACCGGTCACTAGTGAAGCTGTTTCGCACCTGTTTCCATACTTCGCCTCAGACGCCCATCGACTTGGAAACGGTACCTGAGGTTGCCCGCGTGTTAGCTAACTGCAATGTGGACATGTATCTGAAGGACTGACATTGAAGCGCTGACATCGAAAAGGAACCTGATCCTCTTCGGCCTGTCGAGAGAAAGAATGAGACCTGCTAAGGGAGACCGTGTGAGACCGTTACATACTTCAGCTGAGGACGACCCAGCTCCGGTTTGGCCATGCCGCGTCGCTTGTAGACTGTGGCTTCCCCAGTCAGACCCTCAGTAAGCCGACTGTCATCCAGCTCGCCGTCCGTCTGGCGCTTGACCCAGACGCGCTCCTCCTCCCGAGCCGCGAGGTCTAGTATCATACAGTCAACACATGCGCCGCGTCACGGTGGTACGCACTTACGTTCAAGAAGATCGTGCAACTGGGCGATGTGGCCCTCGACAGCGGTCAACAAGGACCCGTATCCTTTGGCATCGCCGGCACTCATGTTCAGCTCCTCGAGTCGCCGAGCAAGCTCCTGACGTGCCATTTCTCGCGCTCTTTCCTTGACATGATCCGGAACGTCGTTCTTGAGAGCATCCGGGATCTAAGCGTAGTTTAGAATGGTTCCACGGGTCCTATGACTGCGCGTACTTGGTGGATGTCATGGCCTTTGAACAGGCGCATGTAACCGCCCCTTCCCCCGAGCCCAGCTGTGTCGCGTCCGCCCGTCTGAAAAAGATCACCTTAGTGGTGAAATAGCTCAGTAGAACAGACGAAGAAGCTCACGCCGCCAGCCCAAGTATTACCTCCCGTATGTGCCTCGTTGTCGGGGTCTTCCTTGCCGAATTTCGGCTCGGTCAGGCTCGTGTCACCTTTCGGCTCGAACTTCAGGTCCAAAACCTGCTTCTTGGCCGCATCACGAGCAGCGCTCATCCCCAGGCTCTTTACGGACAAGCTACGGTTACGTTAGCGAGAATGATGAGTTGCGAACGAAAACATACCCATGATGATCCAAGATGTCAGCGAGTTTGGAGATGGTCTCAGGCTTATAAACGTCGAAGTCGAAGACATTCCGCAAGGCGGCTTCGAGCGGGTCGTTGGGGTAGGCCTGCATGTGCCGAACGAGATTCAACAGCTCTGTCAAGGGAGTCAGCCAGCTACACTCTACACATGAACGACATGACTGCTTACCCCGAAGCGAGTACGGGTACGTGAGAGTTCCGCTCTCATACGCGCGGCGAAGATCGTGGAAAGCGGCTACAAGACGGAGAATCATATCCTCGCTGAGCTGTGGTGCTAGCTGCGAGAGCAGCTTCCGCTCGCTAGCCATGTCTGGATTCGTGACCGCATGGCAGCAGAAGTTGTCCCCGAGCACCTGCAGGAAATGGTTCCCGAGGAAGGCTGTGAGAATACACGGCATTAGCGATGAACCAAGGTCCAACAGAGCACGATTGTCATGACTCACGATATCCAGGCCGGTTAGCCAGAAGGATAAGTCGGAACTTCGGATGAACGACGATATCAGTCTCCCTCTCCTTCGTCTCCCGCACACGTCGTCCATCAGCGAGGGACAGCTGCCCGTGCCCGGCGAGACTCCGGAAGATGGCAACGACGTGCTCAGCAGCCTTATCCGCCTCATCTATGACAATTACTCTCCCGAGTGTGATCGCGCGGAGGAGAGGCGAATCCGTATACTTGATGATGCCGTTCTCTAGGACTGTCTGGAACATCAGCTGATTCACTGTTGTATCTCTATGCAGCTGGATGTATTCTCTAGGGCGGCCGAGAAGCTTGATTGCAGGAAGAGGTTAGTGACGCTGCCTTCCGCAGCTACGGCTCACACTGACCTGACATAGTCTGCAGACCAGACACAGCGATTAGTTTACAATGCAGCCGGAATCAATGCGTGACGTACCGGTCGATAACCTTGTTCTTGCCAACTCCCTATAGTCACCACGTCGTCAGCACCTCCAAAGGTTTGCACTACACACGGTACTCAGTACTCACCTGGTTGCCCAACAGAACCAAATGCTCGCCCAGCACTTCTAAGTCTATCGCCAAATCGCGCATCAGCCCGGTCTGCAGACTGTTGTCGTAAAAGTGGTCCATATGCGGAACATGCGAGACGCCTTCCGGATCTTGAGACTGGTCGAATGACGGAATGAACGTCGCCTTGACATCCTTCCCATGCGGCCCACTCGGCGGCGGGAACCACACACCGCCATCGCGCACCTCAGGCGAGGGGTTAAACTGTGCAAAGGTCACGTCAGCTCAGATCTCCACAATCTCACCCCCCAAAATACCAGGATCAGAGATGTGCCGCGTGCAGTGAGCAAAGGATCACCGAGCTGACCGACTTCGGCAGCGCAGCGCAGGCAACGTGAGAGCAAGCCAGGGAAACTGTGTACTGACCGGCTCAGTGCGTTTCTTGATCCCAACGTCCTCGAAGATGTTCTGCAGGTTCATAGCTTCCGTCGCAGGCAAGAACTCCGCCAGGATCGCACGACTGAGGAGTACATGCAGGTCCTCCGCGGCAGTCGGGAACTGGGCAACGCGCCGAGCGATGCGCATAAGTGCACGCGTGCCGAGCTTCCGGTTCTTCTGCACCGCGTCAGATGTCATGCTCGTGCGATACCTGTCAGCGAAGCGGAGCAAGGTCTCGACGACGGGTGCGGCGCAGCCTGTCTGGAGGAGGATGTGCGCCTCCTCTGCGTGCGACATCGGCTGTGCGGGGACGGTGAAGAACATGTTCGCGTGCTCGTCGCCGAGCCAGTCCTTGAGCGGGAGCGACTTGGAGGCGGTGCTGATCACCCGGAAGGATGGGTGGGCTACGGAGAGGTCGGGAGAGGGCTCCTGCGCATGAACAGGTTCAACACGGCCCGGTTGCGATTGTTGCGATGCACGTACCTCGCCATCTAGGATGCGTCGGACAATGCGTTTCTGTTCCCATAGCTCGACCTCGCGATCTTGCGAGAACCGTGCGAGGGAGCCCGCAGTCGAGCCGATCACGTCCACCCCGGCTAGGTGCACAAGCCGACCTTCCCATGCACCCTCGACAAGAGGGCTGCGCCCATTTAGTGTCATGCCTCCAACAGTCGCGGGCAAGAGCGTACCTGGGTTCCCAGCTCGTCGCTCCGCCGTCCTCGATCTTCCGCCTCATGATCAACTCCCGTCCACCGAGCTCCTTATACATGTGCACGTCCTCGAGCTCATACCCAAGCACAGCCGCGAACGTCCGCACGAGCAGCGTCGTAGAACACGACGCAGTCGACGGGAGAGCAGGCGGGGCGTACGAGATGTCCCATCCGAGGGCGTGCGTCTGAAGCAGCGAGGTGAGCAGGCCCATGAACCGCGCACTCGGTACAAAGCTGAGGAGCTCCGGATGTGCGAAGGGGAAGGAGAGATAGTCGTGCGGCCCGGCTGGAACGGCCACAACGATCTCCTTGCCGGATGGGCTGTCAAACGTGATGGACGCAGTGCGTTCGTCCACCCGGGCGATGCGCGCGAGCCGATACCCGAGGAGACCCGCGTCGTCCTCGATCCCAGTGAGGTTCGGACTCCCGAGTTCGCCGAGACCGGCATCTTCAAACTGGTGCGACAGCATCGCCCAGGCGACGAACGGACTATGGATGAGGGCAGGGTGGATGGACAGGACTAACCGGGCGAGATGCTCCGGGGAGAGAGCGTCAGGTGGGGGGAACATCGACAGCAGCGCGGTGACTTTCGCCAGCGCCGTCTGCGGGAACGCGGGGAGGGTGGACTTGGCGATCGCGTCGAGGCTATGGTGGGACTCGCTAGCAATCTGCGTGGATGCGATGATGTCGCGCAGCTTCTGGTACAGAGGTGAGGCCAGAATCGCGGCGGACTGAGGATCCTTGATGCCCTGCAGAGCAAGCAGCGCACCCATAGGGTCGACGAAGCGTGCCTGGAAGCGGCTACGGAACGGTGGATCGAGGGGGTAGCCAGGATAAGGGGGAACGGGTGCGGCGATGGCGATCACCCGGAAGTTCTTGTGAGCTGGGATGAATGCCGAGGTCTCTGCTTCAGTGCCGTCAAGTAGCTCGTAGCGATGTGGGTGCACGATGTGGGTGCCGTCATCCAGGTTGATCTCCCTGTTCTCGAGCAGGTTGTTGAGCACCGGCATAATCCCGCGTTCCGCCTTCTCAATGCCCTCAAGGATTAGTACTCGACCGTGCTTCACAGCTCGAACGGCCGCGCTGTCGACATAAACCAGGTTACCGCCAGCACGTATCTCTCGACCTTGCTTGAGCTCCGTTTCGCCGACGTCGCGGTGAAGCGCAACGAACTCATATTCGGAGTTGATCAACCTGCAGCAAACCAGTGGTCAGCCGTGTGTACTGGTTGGGCGATGTCTTCCATGACATCCAGCACAGAAGAGGTGCTGCGGAAAGTGAGAAACCAAACAGAGCGATGTGGCATGGTGCCATCCCACGCCATGTATACGAAGGGGAACTCCCGTCACTCGTAAGTGACAAAGACGACTACAATGAAACGATACTGGTGGACTGCAAACAGTCGTGCTACGTCAATGAAGCCTCGTGCGACCACGTACTAGTGGACTAACAACAGCCCCAGGTCGTGCTGCATCCGCCAAGTGCGAATCCGCATTGCGCTGGTGGCAAGACACGTCCGTGTCTGCACTGATGTCTGCCGACATTCATAACTGCTACAGCGCACCCCATGCTGGGGACCCAACATCTCATCAAGTCATAATATCGATGCAACATGGCCAGCGTGGGCGTAACATTCACCCTACTCGGTATTCTGCACACATGCCTAGCCAGCGCCAGGGTGCCTTGAGAGGCGCCATGTCGAGAAAGCTTCTCGGACAAATCCGATTATGAGACCCACTTCAAAAGGCCCCATCCGCTGAAGATATTTCACCCGATTATTCACGCTGTATGAATCATTTGGCCACTCCGCCAGCATACATCACTGCTCAAGCGACGACGCACGCAATTGAGCAGCTCTGACACCACCACATGGAACATTCCTGCGGCACCAATCCCCAGCTTATGAGCAAACGATACTTCAGGCTCAATGGACGTGGACCGTGGTGCACATGAGGGTAATTGAGGTAGTCGTGCAATGTGGTGGACACCATAACTACCCTCGTGTCCAAGGCTGGACAGAGTCGGTGATGTCGCTCAAGTAGATTGGTGTAACAGATAGATACGCCGTATGTGCTGCCGACCAACCAAACGGGATAGGCTATATCGGCGAGAGGGTGTCGGGCGGAGCGGAGGCAGGCGCCGCCGCTGTGACGTGTCTATGATCTTTGCGCAAGGACTCGGTATCCTTAGTCCGGACAAGGTTTCGCCTCAGAGAGTAACCACTATCACCATTGGGCCGCACGATGATGCGTTCACGTAACACAGGCAGTCCCCCCGCCGGAGAGTTCACCTCCCCCGCCCGCCAAGCGCGTTGGCGGATGACCTAAAGCGACATGATAGTCGAAAGCGGTGGGCAGGGCGCGCGAAGGGCCGGGTGCTGTATAGGCAGAGGCCTCCGCGGTCCCGTCAGTACGCTGCCCGTGATTTCAAAAAAACCCTGAGCGACGGACTGTCCGCTCCCAGTCCATCTCACTTGATATTGGTATAGAGATTTGAAATGTGGCTTCCCGCTCAAAGGTCAAGGCAACGGGCAGGTCCATGTGCGCGCATCATCACGGGCGGGGTGTGCGGCAAAGGCCTCACCGCGTAACATACCAACGGCGTGCAACTTGTCCATTATCAAGATAAAGCGGAAACGAGGAACGCTTTGGACGCGAATCGGAAGAGCGCAGAACGACTAACAATCGCAGAATGGAGGACTCACCGGCAGAATGTGAGCGCCAGACGTCGCGCATACGGACCCGGCTGCGATAGAAGGAAGATGTCCTGTCCAAGGAGATACTTCTGCAGCATAAAGTGGAGGTTGTCCAGGTTGAACGGGTTGGATGTGTCGAGCAGGACGTCCTCTCCGTGCGGTAGACGGCTGGGTGCCGACGAGGCCGGGATCTCATACGAGATGTCTCCCAGCTTCAGCACGCCAATGGGCTTTGCTGGAGGGGTCAGTCCCTTCAAGACGTGTTTAAGCCTTCTGTGCGCCATCCCTGACGTCGTACTGGCGAGGTGAGGGTGTCTTCCGGTCAGTATACTCTCCCGATAACCTACGACGTGTCTGACGACGTACCGCGCGACAACTAGCCTATCCCTCGTTCCAGCAACGCGTCCACACCGCTGCAGGTGTAGTACAAGCCTTGAAGATATCGTGACGAGGGTGAAAGGCCAAGATATGTGTTCATGGACGATCCGGAGTGAATATCATGTTCCCCGCACGGCGACCGCGGTCGGGCTGAGTGATATACCGGTTAAGAAGCCGGACCCCGAGGCGCTTACCCGTGGGAATGTGCACAGCCACAGGCGCGCGTCCCGATTCTGCTCACAGCTCCTCTGCGATGTACTACCTGGACCAACTACAAGAACTTTTCTTCGACCCTTGGAACACCCAGGATACATCCTAAGGGAAGGGTGATATGCAAAATACGCAAAAGTTCTCTCTCCATCTGAGAACTTCCGCTCCAGGCAGCAGCAGTCAGTCAGTAGGCTGCAGAGCCAGCCTCCTCGCAGACCTTTGCGGACATCGTCTCTCCATATTGCAAGGTCGTACTACTCTGACACAAGGTTCGATGTTCATGAATGTTCCATACATCTGATAGTCCCAGGTGCGCGCAAACAGTCCTATTCTCATCGTCATAACCCTGTTCCACCTCACCGCTTACTTGCAGTTTGCGACGACACCGTCGCCGGCGGTCGCTGCGTCGTTAAGCTGCGTGAGGGCCTTCTGAAGGGTCGCCGAAGCGGTGGGGTCGGTGCTGAACGAATTCGACACCATCAGCTTCGCGACGACATGCCGACGGATCCCCACTCACGAGGTAATCGCAGCGAGCGCATCGTGCGCCGCGGTCAGGTTCGCCGCGACCTGGTCCCGCGCAGCCGCGGGCGCGGCCTGCCCGGTCAGCAGAGCCTTCGCGATGACGCCAATCGCAGCCTCTGCGCCCGTCACCGAGGAGGCAGCGGACTGCACGCTTGCGAGCGCCGCGGAGTCACTGCCGTGTCGGGGACGAGGACGGGTGAGTATGGCGGCTGCGGGGACGCAAGAATTCGGAAGGGAAGACGTACGAGGAGACCTCGCCGATAAGGCTACCCAGCGTGCCCTGCAGCTTCGCGAGTCCGGTGACGATCTGCAGGCGGTTGATGTTGCACTGAATGTTGCCGATCTGGCGGGCCACGATCTCGTTCGTCGGGGCTGGACCGGTACAACCGTCAGTATGCTCAGCGGGTCCGCAGTGCAACATGAAGCGTACCAGCGTAGATCTGGGAGCCGGCGAGGAGCGACAGGAACGCGAAGAAGAACACGACGAAGCGGGACATCATCTTGAACAGCGAGGGCGGTTGAGCTTGAACGGGAGCGACAGAGGTGGGATGTAGAAAGGAGCTTGCGCAGCAAGGACAGAACACTCAATGAACAGCACCAGGCCGCGAGGAAGAGAGAAGTGGGCAAATTGAGAGGGATGAGGAGTGGTGGGTGTTTTTCTGCCCGTCTTATATTCGAGTCTCGCCAGTGTCTTCCTCGGATGCACGCATGCATACCCGACGCGCGACGGCTCGTCATAGAGACATCCTGCCTCGAGCCCCCGATCCCCGCACGCTCTATCCCAATACGTGCATGCCGGTCTTGCCGCAGCCTTGGCAATAATCATTCGCAGTCATACTCTCAGCTTCGTAGGAGTGCTGGGGCGGTGCGCTGGGGAACGAACTACACGCGGCGCCGCATGACCACGCTTCGTATGCTTCTTTCTACTTACCATCTGCCGTCATATGGCGTAGAGTTTGGCACGACGCCGCACCCTGAGCAGGGAAGAGGAGTGAGCATGCTGCGCCTGCCAAGGACAGGATACCATGGCGATGGCAGGCGGTGGACACCAGAAGGATACATAGCGATGCGATCCACCGGGGCAGTCGGCAAGTTCAACTTGGCGCTCTCGCACATCTGCCAGATTCCATCTTGCGACTCTTCCATCCGGCAACAAAGAAGCGTACCAGCCGGACGCGGTCAGCGAAGGTAACCGGAGTTGCCTCTGGCACAGAAGAGAACTCCTGTCAACACTGAGTTGCATCCACAGATGAACGCCGTACGTCCGGGATCGCCGCCCAGACGACGAGAAATTTAGCAGGAAACCACGCCTAGAACCTCGTTCTTGATGAGAAAGAGACCCCGCAGTACAGTACGCACAGGCGGAAGAAGCAGTGGAAGTTTGGTAGTTCAACGCAGGGAACAAAGTTTGCACCACGGTCGAGGCATGTATTCGTCATATCTGCTATTCCTGCAGCATCCCAAGCTTCAAGCTTCAAGGCGGTAGTAAACTAAAGACGAGGGACATGAATGATATGTGTACTGGCACGGCAGGGAGTCGACATCATGGTCCAGGGCGCTTTCCTTCAGATCAGATCTTGCGCTCATTTTCAAGATGTACTCAGCTTCTCTTTGTTACTTTGCACCTTCCTCCTCTACCCGGTAATGAGACATGTCCACCAGCCGGTCACAGCCCGAGTAAGTACATGCGATCGTAAGCCCTGTCACCTCTTGATCTGCACACAATTTATCAGACGTCCTCCCCGGGCTGCGGCCAGAGGATGAGGGCCTGGTGGACTGGTCGATGCCAGTAGAACTCTCGAAAGTGCAATCAGACACCATGCTGGCTTCCCGGCACGTCCCAAAATGAGAGGTCGTGAAAATCAACACTTAAAGTGGTGAACCAGTCAGTACAAAAAAATTGCCCAGCGTCTCATTCTCTTGATCCCAACTGCGACCATCTCCATTCTCCAACTGCTCGCGAGACGCTTTCATTCATCTTGCACAACATCACGAAGGTATGTTCAACGGAAACGTCTGCCAGACTGTCATTCAGCTGAACTGACACGTACCTGCAGGTCCCTGTCGTGTTTTGCCTCGAGCGCTCGACGTCACCATGCCAGCCCTCAGCCTCTCGGAAGCTCATCCGGTGTGGTCGATCGCGGAGGTCGTCCGTGAGGTTATGGACCAGAACGCCGACAACTCGAACACGCTCGCGAGCTGCGCACGGGTGTCGCACGCCTTCTCCGAGCCGGCCTTGGAGGTCCTTTGGAGGGAGCTCGTCGGTCTCGACCGACTGCTCTCGATCCTCCGCAAGTCTGTGGTTCGCACCCATATGCCGCTTGAAGATCTGCCGGATATGCGTATCAAACGTTATGTGAGTTTCAGCTTTCATCAAGGCCGACGAGATCCCACGAAGGGAGACGCACTCGCAGGAATTTTGCCTCCTGCTTAGTTACGCCCCATGTCATTTTCGGAAGCATGCTGACTACTACTTGTTCCAGATAATCTCTGCACCCATTGACGACAAGGAGTGGACCCGATTCCAGTACTATGCCAACTTCGTTCGAAGTTATACGACCGACTCCGAGAGAATGGACGGCATCTTTACCGCCACGCTGCTCGACAAGTCAGAGGGCAAGCCTCTGCTCCCGCGTCTGACGTTCTTCAAGTGGGCTAAGCAGGACGAGTTCTCCTCCGCGTTCCTCCTGTTCCTGTCGCCTATGCTCCGCTTCGTCCATCTCAACTTTTTCAGCTACGGCGGATCAACACCTGTCGGATCCCAGCCCTTGCCGGAGGACCTCACGACGGCCGCTGCTCTGCGGCTCGTCCATGCGCGGGCACCTGCCCTCGACACCCTCCAGATACAAGCATGCCACATATGCTCGCTCGATCCCGTACCAGGCTTCGCCCATCTACGGTCCTTGCAGATATCACAATCCAAAGACCCCAGGATCTGGGAGAAGATCGCCGGGTCTCTGCCAGCCCTCCAGAGCCTCACCGTGTACATGACCACCCAGAGCCTCGACGAGGACATCCTGCGTGCCAAGCGCCTTCCCGAGGCGCGGTTCGGCCAACTCACTCACCTGGAGTTCATGGCTGACGCGCGTATGGTCCCCATCGTGCTCGATCTGCTGCACGCGCCCTGCCTCCGGCGCCTCCACCTGCAGATGGAGCTCAAGGACCACCTCTGCGTGCGCGCGTGTGAGATCGTCGCGACCCGCTTCGCGCAGTCCCTCCGCTCCTTCGAACTGGAGCTAGACGACGACTACGACGACACGTCCCTGCGAGAGTTCGGGGCGCTCTTCTCCCCGCTGTACACGCTGCACGAACTGCTCGACGTCCAGCTTGCGATCCGTTTCGACACGGAGATCGTCGTGACTGTGGATGACGTCGCGCGCATGGCGGAGGCCTGGCCTAATGTGCAGCATCTGAAGTTGCCGTTCACCGCGTACCCGGAGGACGAGCCGGAGGCGCCGCGTTTGCCCGTCACCGCGCTGGAGACGTTCGCGCGGCGGTGCCCCAAGCTGGAGGGGCTCGTCATGTTGATCCCGGATCCCGCGCCGCTGGCCGACCTCGACCTGGCGACGGTTCCGTCATACTCCAACCGTCTGTCGCGGCTGCATCTTGTCTCAGGGGAGTGGCCGCAGGAGGTGGTCGAGAAGGGGAGGCTTTACATCAAGCATCTCTTCCCTAACGCGAGCGTTTGGTTCGATGGGGATCTGGGCGTGCACGACGACGACTAAGCGGACGTTTCCGCGACCTATAGATATCGTCAAATGGTAGCTTCAGGGGAGGGTTCTTCGTTGTGTCGTCGACCGAGGTCGTGCGACAGGTCGAGCTGTGCTGAACATCACCGGAGGCCTAGTCACGGCCGGCAGTTGCAACATCGTGCCCCGAGGATTGGAGGGAAAATAGCTGGCGGACAATCATACTGTGTGCGATGCTCTGAGTCTGACCTCAATGACTACCAAATGCACCAGCTATACGAAACTGACATTAGTGGAATGATCGCAATGGTCTGACGAAACACCCAATACCCGGGTGTCGATACGGGATCACGGAAACAATGGCAATAAATGCGCCGTGTACTGGGCATCGGAACCGACCCATTCATCCATCATGGCCTCCACTTCCCCTGAACTGGCGCGATGTCGCTGCGAACGCAGCCCTGTCTAGACCCATCTAAAGATCGCTCAGCGAGCTCACGACGAACACTGGTGGTCAATATCGAGACGGTGATGATGGGGCTCTAAGGCCCCTCAACTGTGAACCGGTCGCAGCGTGGTGGAGGAGTGACCTCAGGTAACGGAGGACAACGTCGCGGATACCAGCGCTGTGGAATCGCTTCGATATCTCTGCGGGTAAAATAAGTAATTGAAACCGGCCGAATGTGGTAGTAGAAGGTAGGCACAACGCACTCTCGTTCGAAGTCCAGGACGAACCGGGGATCCGCACAACGGCAGGGGTGGAACTCGAGCCATATCGACGTCGGGATCGCGTGGTAGAGTATCTCGACCGACTCCAGCAGCGGACAGTGTACTTCTAAAGCGTCGACAATCTCCCAGCCGATGCTGCCCGTGAGCCTGGAGAACCACACATCTCGGAAGGTCAGGTCGGCACAGTATACGCCGTGGTCTTCGCGGAAATCGAGGTTGAGCCGAAGCCACCGCAGCGACTTCGCGCCAGCCAAGTGCCCGACGACACCTTTCTGTGTATAGGTGAGGAGACTGTACACGACGAGATATGTCGGGACTTACGTGATCGACGCGTTCATCTCGGTTTTGCCTGTACCGATGAATTTCGAGCGTGGCGAGCGCAGGGAATGAGTTGACGACATAGTCGAGCAGATCATCGTCGGAACCTGCACGGGGTACCAGGTACGCAAGCTCGAGGCTCGTCAGCGGCGGCGAGCCCATTCGCTGGAGGATAGAAAGACACTCTGCGGCCGATAGCAGAGGCGTAGCCCAGTCGCCGTGCCAGCTCTCGCCCGCGTCGGATAGATGGGCGTAGTACCGCGGCGAATCTCGGAGGGAGAGATGATTGAGGCGAGAGGTGTCGATGGAGAAAAGGTCGTCGTCGGGGTGGGGGTAGGCCACCATGAGCGAGCGCAGTCCCGACAACGAGGTCGGCGGAGCGGAGTGATGACCGAGGATGAACGGTCGATGTAACGGTTCGCTTCTCATCACTTGGATCGAGAGCTTCCGCAGCTCCATAAGCGAGGAGAGCAAGAGTGGCAGTGATTCAACCTGCTCGTCCGTGAGGTATCGGCCGAGGAGGGATAGCTCCTGCACTTTGGGCAAGCCAAGCGCTATCATCGACAGCAGCGGCGCCGTCTCCATGGGTAGTGTTAGTTGGATGAGTGTGCCATGCATTCTTGAGACTAGAGCATTGAGGCACTTCGCCTCATGGGAGAACACCATGTCGAGGTCCCGGGTGTTGAAAGTGGACTAATAGTATTATAAGTACACCGTACATAGTACCTACTTACTTCTTACTTACTTCTTACTTACTTGTCTATTCCGAGTTTACT
>WJSG01008871.1:0-12661 GCA_016618145.1 Sanghuangporus lonicericola | reverse complement strand
CGTCGGACTCGTTCCCGATGCAGTTGATCACTTGCGAGAAGGTCGCGGTCACCATTTGCTGCGTGAGCGTGCCGCTGTGCTTCCCGCACGAGAAGAGCACGGGGATCAGCCTGGAAAGCGAGTCAGCATCGGCGAGATCGAACGAAGGACATAGGACGGCACTCACATGGCGCACGCCTCCTGCACCCCGTCGTGGATGTAGAACCGCAGTCCTGGCAACGCGAGCTCGAGCACTTGCGAGACGTACGGCCCGAAGCGCGCATTGAGCGTCGACGCGTGTATGAGCAGCGTCTCAAACGCCTGGCACTTGTCCTCGAGCGCGGACGTCTTCACGCCCACTTGCCGGCCGTCCAGACTGATGCTCTCCCAGCCGTCCCGGTCTTCGTGCTCCTCTTCGTCGTCTTTGCCTCGGAGTCAGAACGACGAGCGGGGAGCGGGGAGCGGGTAGAGGCGCGAGATACGCACCGTATATTGAGATGTCGGCTTTCGAGCTTGCGACGCGGAGGAGCGGGGGCATGACGACCGGTAGGTATGGCTCGAACTCCTCGCCCAGCGCCTGGCAGACCTTCGCCCATGTCGCAATGAGGAAATGGCTAAGCATCGTGTCGCCCGGGTCAACGGGGCTATCTGTGAAAAGAAGTCAGACGGGCACGACAGACACTCACACAACTACTTACTTTGTATCTGCATGAGCAGCTCGACGAACGTTCTTGAGTCCGGACGGAAGACGTCGCGGCCAACCGCGATAGCTACGAGAGACGATCAACGAGGTGGACGGGAGAATCGCACTAACGGAAACGTACCGATGAGACCTGCGCACTCCATCGCCTTGACCCGCAGCTTCCTGTATTCCGGCCCATTCGCGTTCTGCATAACGTTCAGCAGCAACGGCATGATCGACGAGTAGTGCTACATGCACAACCGCACACGTCAGCGTCCGGTTCTGTACCCACGCAAGCACGGACGCACCTTGGCGAACGTCGCCTCGCTCGCATCCGCGACCATAGCAAGCGTCGTGATCACCTGCTCCTGGACGTACCGCTTCGGCTGCTTCGACGCGTCCGTCGCAGCCGGGTTGAGCAGCTTCAGCAGCCGCTCGACGATCGAGTCCAAGTACGGGATGAGCGTGTCGCGCTCGACGCCCTCGCAGAAGTTGATCAGCGCCGCCGCTGCGTGTGCGTGTACTCTGCATGTGTCCAGGTCGGTGTCGGGACGAGATACGCGAATAGGATAGGAGGGACGTACCGGGCTTCGGGGGCTTCGAGCGCGGGGATGAGGGCCGCGAAGATGGGTCCGTGGAATTTTTCCTGTACCACTTCCTGCACAGCTATGAGATGAGGCGTCGACAGCAATCAGAGAAGACGATGCGAACCTCGAGATCTGTGCATAGCTGTCCGCTAGAGCATCGGCGTCAGATCGAACTCGTAATATAAGCTCAGCCCGGAGACTTACATGCACTGGCACGCCGCGTAGCGCACGCGTGGATGTGGATCGCTGAACGCAGGAATGACGAGGCTGCGACGGATGTGAGCGCACCGTCGGACAAGAGGAGGAATAGAGAAGAGGACAGTCCACGCACTCGATGACCTTACCAAGTTCGCCCTGCATAACCTTGCTCGTGCCCTCCGCAATCGACGCAATCGCCATCAGCCCCGCATGTCGTAGCCGCCAATCGTGGCTCGCAAGCATAGCAGGGATGAACGTGAACGCAGGCGGGAGGACAGCCTGCCCGCCCAGCGCACACGCGACGCGGTCGAGCGACTGCTCGTACGTGTGCGGGTACGAGTCGTCCGTCGGGTCCTCCGCGGGGTCCGCCTCGAGCCACGTCTCCGTGTCGTCCTCCGGGATCTCGCCCATGCCCTCGAGGCACCCGCGCACGACGATCTCGACCCACGCCGGCTCGCTCCGCAGCATCCCCGGCTTGCTCTCGCTGAGCGTCGTCATAAACTCGAGCGCCGCCTTGCGCACCTCGTCGTCCTCGCCCACCGGCTCCTTCTCCGCGTCCCCGTTCGCGCTCGGGGCGACCGGCGGGAATGCAAATGAGCTGCCGCCGCCGGGGTTCGGTCGCGCGACGGTCGGCGTGGGCCCCGCGTCGACGACGGGCAGCAGCAGCGACGGCAGGAACTTGAGCAGCGCTGGTATGTGCGGGCGGAAGAGGTGCGCGTTCGAACCCGCAAGCTCTGTGAGCACGGACAGGAACGCGGGCTGTTGCGGGCGCGGGACGGACGGGAGCGTGTTGAGCATCGGGTAGAGCAGCGCGAGGGCCTGCGCCTGCGCATTGATATCGAGCGCGGTGAGGAACGCGACAGATGCGCGCAGGGATGCTAGCCGGACCTGGCGGGGATAGAGTCAGCCATCTGAATCGTAGGCAAGGGAGAAACGACAGCGATGAATCTGTATGACGAAGTACGATGCAAGCGTCAATTCGCCACCCAAAATCGCACCGAGCTCAAGTACCGCGGCTCTCCGCCCGCTCGACACCGACAGGCGGGCTGCGCATTATATGACCCATCTGCCGCGATTCCGAGGTCCACCGGTCGGACAGTACACATCGAGACCGAGGGCATACCTCCGACATGCGTTCGCGCTCCGGTGCACCACGAACGGTGCGATTATGGCGACGACGCGACGCGTGGGGCGGCGCGCATGGTGTATTCTCGCGAGGTCTATCGGGTGATGTGGGAAGGAGCAGGGCGGCGCAGAAAGTACGGCGACGAGGCAAAGAGAAAAGAGCGCGCGTAGCAAAAAGTGCCGCGCGCAGCTTGGTGCGCGAAGGTCGGGTGATAGACATCACGGAAAAGAAGGGGGCACCGGAGCAAAGAAACACCGGTGCATAGCGACAAGAAGACAAGGAACGCGACTCACCTCTGTGCTCTGGGGGTCCTGGAGTCCCTTCTGCAGAATAGCTACGACGGCATCCGTCTGGAGGTCGATGATGAGGTTCGGGCAGCCAGCGAAGACGCGGAATGCGGCCTCGCGCGTGAGGACGTCGGGGCTGTCAGCCATGGCGAAGACCTGGGGCTGGAGAGCGGGCCAGGGATGGCCGCGCTTCATGGCATTATTGGAGAGGTCGGTCACAGAGTCGACTGTCTTGCGGCGGACGACGGGAGCGGGCTCATGGAGGAGGGAGTGGAGGAGGATGCGCTGGAGGGTCTGGATGGCCTGGGAGCCGAGATGGTCGTAGAGAGGCACGCGTTGTGCATTTGCGGGGCGGAAGAGGAGGCGGCGGAGGAGGACGAGCGAGAAGGAGCGCATCTTCGGGCGCGCGCGTGAGCGAAGGCGGGGAGAGAGAGGCAGGGACTCACGAGCTCGGTGTCGGCAGACGTGGCAAACTGCGCGATGGCGAGGAGGTAGAGGTCGGGGGTGTGTGCGAGTCTCTCGTCGACGGCCTGCTCGGCGCTGGGCTGGGTCAGCGGCGATCGATGCACGGGGGCGCGACGTACCTGTGGCGGAGAGCATTGTCGCCGAGGACGAGGTTGGAGAGGATCTGGGTGATCTCTGCGGTGACCTCAGCGGGGACAGCGACGTCGGCCATGGTGGATGCGTCCAGGACAGAGAGCAGACGGCGGGCTGATTGCCTCGCCACGTGCGCGCAGGGTTAGGGTTGCCTCGTGCTACCAGCCGTCGCCCTCTCGCTTCTCTCTCCGCGGCACACAAAGTGTCATTAGCACGACAGCGCGCATACCGTGGTAAGTGCGCTGTTCTCCGTCCGATGCGCCGTGCTCCGTCTGGCTGTTCTCTGCCCCGCTCGGTCTCCCAAGACGCGCTACCTCTGTTCACCTCGCGATACCCGCTTGTCTGGACGTACCTTCATGTCTTCCACCTTCCGTGGATATACTCCCTGTCTACTCACCACCCATAAGTCGCAACCGATGCTCGCTGCCCTATTCCTCGCCGATTCCGAAGATCTCGCCGTGTGCATCCCTCCCCTGCCTTGTCTAAGACCCGATATATCACTTGGGTACGTGCATCCCCCCGCATCGCTCGAGCATACTCGTCTCGCCGTGCTCCGCCTTCTGCGCCCGTCCTCCCCCGCAGCACCACACTTCCTGATGTCTCTCTTCCTGCGCGGTATCCTGCTCCATACGATGCACTGCTGAAAATGTATCGTCAGCTCTCTGCCTCCCTACCATCGCGGTACGACGCTCCGCGCTCACCATGCTTGTTGTACACCACCCGCCCGGCCGATCGCCCTCCCCGCAGTGTATCACGCAGTGAAAATCAACCTACCTGTACGTCACGTCGCATCCCTCTTCGAGGTCCTTCTCCGCTGCTCTCCTCACGGGTGGGTCCATTCCCTGCGCGCCCATGCGCTCTAGGTGTCTACTGCGTCATCCTCGCCCTGCACGGCTTCTCGTAATACCGACCTCATCACCCCTTCGCCCCAAGACCTCTCGACGAGTGCACAGACGGAGATGTCTGGATTGCCTGCGTTGGAACTCGGAAAGCTCAGGGACGCAACTGGCGAGTACGTACGAGCATAAAGCCTCCGTCCTCGGGAGTTCGACCGACTCTCCCCATGCCCGTCTGCACGCTCGTCCTCGAACGCACACCCCACGCGCGACAAACCACATTCGTCGTCGGCGAACGTACAGTACAGCGGACCGCCGAGCGTCGTCAAGTCCGCGTTCAGCTAGCTCAACACTCAATACAAATCCGGGAGCCCTATCGTGGACGCAGGACATCCCAACTGTCCGGATGCCCGACTGCCCAGCTACTGAGCCCATGCCCCAGAACGTCCCGTCCTTCTGTACATGCCCCGTGTGGCCGTACGTTTCCGTCCGACTCCTGCCCTCCCTTCGCCTCGATCCCCCGCAACTTCCCATGGGCCCCTTCTGATCACACGCCCGTTCAAGGTCTTCGCCAACGCTGTCCTAGGCGCGGATGCGGATGCAACTCGTGCAAAGCGCAAGTCGAGGTAACGGCTAGATGTCGGCCCCGGTGTTCCAGCCAGCTCCTTTCAAACCCGAAGAAGGACGTCGCACCTCCGGATGTCTCGAACTCTCAGCGGCCCGTCAGGAATATTGCGACAGTCCCCGCGCCGCGAATGTCTTTGTGTTCCGAGTCGTCCCATCACGTACCTAACACCCTGAGAAATTGCACCGCTGCCGTCAGCCCGCCCATGCAGCGTGCTCCGTCTCGCTGTGCTCTATGCTGCCTGTCCCCGTCACCGCTACTCCATGTCTCAGACGGTACATGAATACAATGCAATGCGTGTCTGCCTCCGGCTCTCAACTATCTCAACGTCCACAAATTGCAGCCCATAACCCGCTGTTCAATCCTTCGTCAGCCTTGAACATATCCCCGAATCTACCCCTCCATATCGATTTCGTGCAGCTCCCTACACACTACCCGGTTATTTGCTAACGCGGATGTCTCTCCGTCCGCACCTGGTCTCCATACCCCTCTCCAATTCCCGTACTACATCACCCAACTCATGCGTTCGCGACCTTGAGCTCTCGCTCAACATTCTCCTCACGAGTGCTTCGCGGCCCTCGGGTACGTTTCCTCCCATCAACTTGCAGCTGCACGTCGACTCATCCATTCGCAGCGAGCAAAGCCGGCACTCTCCTGCTATAACGGTGTTCCAGTCCTGCTGGCCACAAAGCCCTCACTCGGTCCCTCGTCAGTGCTCAACTTCTTTGCGATATCCAAGTGAGCTCTCCCGTATCTTGGACTCACGCACCTCCTCGTCACTTCGCTCGCTGTCCCTTCCTCTTCCAGCGATATATATACGCATGACATCGCTCTCCGCTGCTAACATCAAGCCTGTCCATCGTCCTTAGCTTGACCCAGCCCTCGATGCGCTTCTCCTGCATAGACGACACCGACGATACCGCCCCTCCTATCCCCCCTGCCCCGGTCTGTGCCTCAAGCAGTCGTCCCGTGTGTATCATACCAATCCGCCGCAAGACGAGCCCTCGACGCTCCCCACAATCGACCTTCATTCTCCTCCGTCCTTCCTGCTTCCGACTCTCGCTCGTCTGCAAGCCGCAACATGCAGCCGCCGCCTCCGCAGACAGGCTCAAGTCGCACAGCTCCATCGTCTCTGTCTGCTCGCTGATTTCTTTGCCGGGCACACACTGTCTGCTCCGCCCTCGCCGTTCGAGTATACTGGTGACCCCATCAGTACGCAACGCAAGTTGCGTACAAGGACAGGTACGTGTCTGCACCGCCCTGTGTTCTTCGCCCGCAGCTCATATGTCTCGCGATACGACTCGCATCTATTAACCGGTACGTCTGCATCGTCTGTTATGTACGTCTACGCCCTGCCATCACACCCACCTCGACCCCGGCCACGCCTGCCCCACTCCTGCGCCCTCTTAGCGTCGCATCTCCACTCACTCCGTGCGTGTCACACAAAAGTCCGCCCGCGCCACAATGCCATCACACGAGTCCGGGCTCCGAGCCATCCTCGACTCTCGCTCGTCTCCCTCTCCTCTCCTGCGCGACTCACCGTACATACTTCTGCCCTGCGATCTACTAGCAGTCGAGACCACGAACTCGGCGCACATCCCTCTCTCTCTCCACATCGTGCGTACGTAATACTACGGAACAAGCTCTCGGTATCGGTACTGACGCCGCGGTCCTCAGCTCACGCAAGCACACAGCGGAGGCGACGTGCGTCGACCAGAGTCCGGGAGGCGCACCGCAGGACGACGACACACGCTCTTCTGTCCGAGACGACGCAGAGACGTCTAGGTCAGCGCGGAGCACCGAAGCACGAGCACCGAGGGATGAGCAGGTGCGTACCCCGGCGGGACACGAATCATCGTGCCCACAACCAAGCTGTACCGTCCGCGTCAGCCCGTCGCACAGACCCATCAAGCGAAGGATCAGGGACGTACCCGCAAGCGGAGCAACGCGCGGCATCCTCCACGCTGTTCTCAGTCGCTGCCGAGCAGTGAGCAGTGAGCAGTGAGCATGAAGTCCGCAGCGCACACAGAAGGCGAAGAAACATACCTGCGTCCTCCGACTTCGAGCCCCGTCTCCGGCTTCGAGCCGCGTACCGGGCTGCGTCGGACACAGTCGTGAGCAAGGTGAATACAGACCGGACGAGATATGGGTACGTAACATGACGCCTGCGCGCTGCGGCACCCAACAGCGGTCTGACGGCGACGGCGACAGCGACAGCGGCGGACACGAGTTCGTTCAGGGCGGCGACGGCGAGAGCACGTCAGCGGGGTCTTGGGGACGGGATGGGAGACGAGCGGCGAGGTCAGAGGTCAGACGTACCCCCGTCTGGCCCTGCCCCGCGCGTCCTGCAGCCGCACCCTCGAATCTCCGCACGGACACGGTGTGCGCACTGCGGACGGCGGACACTACTGCTCCAGTCCCGGGAGGCCGTGCTCGGTCGACGGGACGCACGGGAGGACGACCCCGGCTGCACACGGTACGTCAGCACGTCGAGGAAACTCGATGACCAGAGTACGTACGAGCGGAGTCCGAGTCCGAGCGCGAACGGGCACGGCTGGTCGCGGTCGCTGCGGCCTGTCCTGAACACATAGCGGTGAGCGTGAGGACGCGGAGAGTGCAGAAGCGGTGGGGGAGCGTACCTGCGGGCTCGGACCTGCATGTGTATTGTGTACTGCACTCTGCTGAGAAGTGAGCTGAAATGGCACGGTTATCGGATGAGGTTGGACAGGTACGTACCTGCACGCGCCGAGACGGCGCCGGATCGCCGTCCCATGGCTGAGCACCATCGACACCGGCGGGCCGATGCAACGATGTTGAGGAGGGCGGCGACGCCGAGGAGAGCTGTGGGAAGCACGTCAGCATGACGTCGGGACGGGGACGTGGACGTGGAAAGTAGGAGACAGACGGGCAACGAGCGTTGAACGTGTTGAACTTTGAACTCGGAGGTACGCACGACTGTCTTGTCGCTCTTGCGTGACAACGTACTCATATTCGCGCTGTCCCGCAGCGTCGTCGTCCGCCCTACAATACGTCAGTAGAGCGACTGGACGGAGAAAGGCAGGACGAAGACGTACCATACGGTGGGAGAGGAGAACGGTGAACTTGGGAGAGAAGAGGAGAGGAGGGACAGCGCAATGAGGGCAAAAGGTGGGTGCGTGTCCGTCTCCCGCATCTGTCTCTGGCATATGTGCCAGCGGGGTGCGGGTGCGGCACTGTCCGGACATGGCGCTCGGTTCGCGGTTTGACGTGAGGAATGCAGCCGCTGCACTGCCCGGCTCCGATGTAAGTATGTACGGACCCTGCAACTGCGTAGACTCACGTTCACAAGAACATTTGTTCCAGCAGCTTGAAGCTCGAGTCTTTGAATGGGAATGAGCCCATTGCCCGAATCCCTGTGTCCCGCAGTACTGTCTTCGAGACGGTGTGTGCGTTCTGCTGCCTGCATCCTCAAAGCGGGCACAGGGGACGGCGGATGGCAAGACGGAAGCTCGAAGACACGAAGCACGGTTCCTGCCTGATGTGGCGGCAACCTGGGAGTCCGGGTGACTCGGAGGAGGGACGGCGCTGCTGGAACCTCGGGAGCGGCCACGACGGACTCGATTTACCGTCCGGGCGACGTCCATGCGTAGATATGTTGACGATCCGTTCACAGGTGACCCAGATTCGCGTTTTATCAGGTACATGTGAATGATGAGTCTTCCTTCTGCGGATTGCTACAACTTCGAGCGCGTCCGAGTCGCGGTGTGTGTGCTTCAAGCTATCTCCCGTGTGTTTCCGTCGACTGGAATTTGAGTAAGCACTCGTAGATGATGATATGCGTACCTCTGGAAGCTGAGCCTGCTCTTGTGGACAGTTACGATTATTTGCGCCCGGGAAGCTTGTAGAATGGCTTCGGACCATTCCGAGCATGCTTTGGTAGTACCTGTGGACAGCTCGGCCGAGCTGGCCGTTCCAAGGGTTCTGCACGACGCGAGAGAGGGAGCGGCATCGCAGGAACCGAGCAGAATATCGTAGAAGTGTGTCAGAGATACTCTGGTTGCTGGACATCCGAAATCCTGCCGGCCTGACTCCAATACCGCAATTAGTTTGAGCTCAGATCGGAGTTGTGCGGCATCATTAACATTATATGTCTCAGCATGCCCGCCCAGATCGTCTGTCTACTACACGTACTATGTCTACTTCACACGGCAAATGGCTGTCGTCAACCTCTGTCTGTGCCGGCGCTGTGAGTCTGCATCATAATCAACCAATTGAGCGATGATCCCTGTGACATCAGGAAATTCTCCACCTGCGAAATCGCACTAATGAGCGAATATGAGCGTGAATAAGGAGGACTCGCAGATGTGCCATGTTTACCTTAGTCCTTTGTTAATTTACTAGATTAACGAGAGATTAGCAAGTACGATTAGCAACGATTAGTATCCTGAAAACCATTGACATGTGCGCTCATAACTCAGCAGATCTCAATGCGACACAGTAAGCAGTAGTGTATTGAATGAACGACACTGTAGTATAACAACGATACATGCTACAGATGCAGGAGAAGGTAGGAGACTGTGATGACGTACAACAGATTATATCGGGGTAAACGACGCCGCAGCCCACATTGACGCATGATAGGAGACAACAGGTATGAAGGACGAGTGAACACAGTGGGGACGTCACCGAAGCAAATCAGATCCAAGGCACCAACAGCGGCAACCGAAGGGAGACGGGGAGCCACAAGAGGATGCAAGGTAGGGAGCGCAGAGCATGATACTTAGACGACAGACAGTACCAGCGAAAGGCACACAATATACGGTGAGTCGCCGTCGGAGAGCACAAGTGAATCAGCTGTCGCCAGCGAACGACGGTCCCGACAGGATGACAGCGTGAGCATAAGTAAGACAGAAATTCCTCGGTCCGAAGTCATACAAACAAGGACGTACCACAACGCAACTGTGATGGATGCCCCAAAAAGCCGAAATGGCAAGGAGGCGAGTGAGGCGAGAGTGAGGAAGGACGCGAGAGAGGCAAGAGGGCGGAAGGACGCGAGTGAGGCGAGAGGACGGAAGGAGGCGAGAGAGGCGAGAGGGCGGCAACGATCGCGAGAGGTGCGCACCTGCGTGTATATATGCAAACCTGACGGAAGCATGGTCGAGAGCGTCCGCCGGGCGGAGCTTACGCACGAGCGACGATGGGCCAAGGCTGGCCGGGGGCTGGCACGGTGTGGGGTTGGTCGAGTCGATTCGCAGAGCAGTCGAGGCCTGGCAGCACTCGCTGCCATTCAAACTCGACTGGTCCTAAAGCCGGGCAGGTAAGAAGGGAGCAACACAACGCTGAACGTTGTGATGGGCGAATATGAGAATGGGAGGAGGAGGATTGTCGTCCAAGCTTTGCAGCGGGCCCATTGAAGTTCTGCGGTTGCCCCTTGTGAGATTATGGCTTGTGACATGGAAAAGCAGACAAAAACTACCAGGTAACTTACCGGATAGTCAGATCCATGTCAACTCTTCCTCCTGGCAACTCTCCGCTTGAGAGCCAGCGCGTCCGAACTGATCTCCGAAGCAAGCCAACTCCGAGGTACGCAGTGCCCAAGTGATGATGATGCCAAAAACAGCGCAGAATATGCGAGACAAAGAGCACAGCAGCGAGACGAGGGATGGGTATGCCGATGTTGTGGTGGTAGTATGTAGCGGCGGCGGAAGGAAGTCAGAGGTCACGAAGGCTGAAGCGCCTACGTACCTACCCGAAAAGGCGGCAGGCGCCCGCGTTCTTGCAGCCAGCAATCGCTTCCTCCGAGCCGTAGCAGCTCTCCAGCTCCCCGAATGTTGTGCTTCACTTGTTCCGTTAGGTGGCATGTGGTATATGTACAGTATATATCAATGAGAACTTGAGCAGCTTCATTATCCATCTTATATCGTGAATTTCGCTAACATTTCGCTCATTTGCAGGGGGAGAATTCCCTGATGGAAACGGGGCTCTCCGTCCTCGACGGCCGAACCTGCAAGCAATCGAGGGACAGAGCAGACCATTAGACACTTACCTGGACGCGGGGAAGCATAGGAACGGCACCCTGATGCGCAGCGGGCGTACCGAAAAGACCGCATGCGAATAAGATGGCTGGCCGGGAGAGTATCTTGAAACGGAATCCTCGATGGCCGACTGCTGCAAAGCATCACCCTCCCGGGGCTCGCCAGAGTATTCAACGACGTGCGCAGCGCACGAATTCCAAAAAGCAGGTAGACACGAGTGAGCTGACCGGTCAATTGCCTTGAACAAATGTTTTGAGGCCGTCTCTGAGCTCGCGTGATAGCGGGACGCCGGGAGGATGCTCAATATCCAGGTGAAATGTTTCTGGATGCAGTAGGTCAGCTCCATTCATGAGAACATGTCTGGGAAGATCGTTGAACACTCTCTCCTCGCCACAATGTTAGCTGTCATACGAGGCTGGTTCTTGCGATACTCGGATGCCGCAGGTTTACTGGGGAATGGTTGCAACTTTCTCCCACCATGAACGCACCCGAGTACGGATGTTGACCATGTCATACGCTGTGCAAAACCGTCAAGTACACGAGGATCCACTTGCAGTGACGTGCAAATATGCAAGCGCGGCCTTGAATGCTTTCGTACTGCGCAAATGTCTGCACCGGCCCCGGGATGGGAGAACTTGAGAGCTAAAGCTGAGCCATGCAATGTAGGTGCTATACCCAACCGTGCACCAGCGGAGGACTGTATATTTGCGCCCAGCGGTGTTCCCCTAACACTAGATCCCCGCTGACTTTGTAAAAAGACAGTGGGTCTTGTGGCAAAATAAGGACCGACCGTTCGCCTCGAGAAATTCTCTGCACGTGACTTTCACGTGCGAGCACGCGATTTGCCTCCTTTTCCTTCTGTGCTCGCTAGTTCTTCCTTGCTCTTTCCCCTCACCCGGACCTACTCACTAACGATGGCTATGTCTGGATTATCCTTCACTGCGACACTTTCGGGCACACCAGCCTCCGTTATTATTGACTCGGACGTACCGACGTCCCTGGTTTCCTCTAGCTTCGTTCTATCTCAGAGAATTCCTCGAACATACCACCAACACAATGGAGAATCCGCGTTCACCTCCTGTGGACCTCTTGTGCTATCCACCCCGTGCGGATGGTACCGTATCAACACTCCGTTTCGGGTGGACTACATTCGCACCTACGACGTCGTGTTGGGGCAGGATTTCTTAACGGCCGTGAAGCCAACGGTTGTGGGTAAGACACTGCTAGACCCGTCGTATTCTGCGGTTTTCCCGTCCGGCTGTTGTTGGGAAAGGTCTCCGGTGCTCGGTATGTCATTGCTGCGGTACGACATATACTCTTGTGCTGATCGCACTTGTAGCTCCATGTTCGTCTTCCGTCCGCTCGGGCACGCCTCCTGTGGTACCCTCCGCCAATGATATCTCCGCCGGATCGTCATTCCACAGTGTGGGGAGACATTTTATGACGGACGGCTCCTGTGGAGCTGCCCGTGCTTATTCACACCGTCATCCCGCAGTCGCGCTCGTTATGACGGCCGGCGATTTGGGCGTGTTCAGCTCCGAGGTTACACTTAGTAGCCTGGTGAGTGCCGCGTTATCTCATGGTCTGTCCGTGACAGACGACAGAGAGGATGTGCAGCGTATGTTGTTACGGTATGTGCTATCAGGAGAATGTGCACGTCCCGCTAGTGACGGACTTTTTCTGGGTTGTATGGCGCTTGCGGGCGGTTTAGACAGCCGAGATGCGCTCGG
>WJSG01008852.1:0-14152 GCA_016618145.1 Sanghuangporus lonicericola | reverse complement strand
CCCCCAAACCCGTTACCTGAGGCCCGAGGCAGCGTTACGCCGATCGAAAGTCCTCGAATCTCGATCGCGCACTCGGAAACGATACTCCATCCGGGCGCCTGCCGCCTGTCGCGGTCAATCTTACTTGCCGGATGCGGCGTTTCAGATACTCAACGCCGTGGCGCCACGATCGCGTCGCGGCGTATACGTTGCGCCGCGGATGCTTCAGCATGCCTGCCGGCAGTATAATAATAAACATACATTCATACATACGTGTTGCGCAGTGCGCACTCTGGCGTGCATTTGAGATCGTATGTGGGCATGTGGCGCAAGAGGGTGTTGGAGGATGTCGGTGGACCACCTGCTGCGCGGCAGAGGACGGAATGGCGCCTACAACACGGGTATAAATAGGATGATAAGATTTATAGGGACGGTCTTGCGAGAACTGGTGACTCATGGTGACTCATGCGAGCATGCGCGAACGGTCGTACTCCTCCCTCCACTGCTCGAACCCCTCGAGCGGGACCTCGCCGCAAAGGTCAGCCACCACTCTTCGCAGCTCGTTCAGCGTCTGAGCCCCGAATGACAATCAGCGTGTGCACCGTCAGAGACTCAGAGCAGCGCAGAGGATAGAATAGAAGACTCACCGACGCCATGTTCAGAACGGCGACGACCGCCGTGGCGTAGAACATGTATTCGTAGCTGCCGATGGACTGCCGGAGCGCCTTGCGCGAGTTCGAGTGGGAGGCGGACACCGCGCCCGAGTTGGAGACGAAGGCGTAGCCGCTGTGGTACTGGAGGCGATCCGCGAGGTTCTTGCACTGAGCCGCGTGCAGTGGTTCGCCTGTCCGGAGGGATTGCGAGAGGACGAAGAACATGGAGACCACGTCGCTGATCTGTGCACAGTACCAACAGTCAGTCGTCGCGATAGAGAGGGAGGCACAAGCCGAGCGGGACGCACGAAGTGAGGGTTGAGCACAAAGGTATGCGGGAGGGTAGTCTTCCTCAGGTCCGGGTCCATGTTGACCAACGCACCAGCCATCTACAGAGCCGCAGCAGGTCAGCCGTGAGTACAGCGATGGGCCTGAGACAAGAACGACGCACCAGGATCAAGCTTCCGAGCATATCGTTCTCCAACTCAACCAGCTGGTTGTAGTCTTCGAACGCCCACGCGCCGCGGATGCTGCCCTCCCACTTGGACATCACCGTCCGCACGCGCAGATCCTGCAGCTGCTCCGCGATACTAATGACCTTCTCGCGAAGCTGGGGAGACCAT
Organism: Sanghuangporus lonicericola; assembly: GCA_016618145.1. Lineage (NCBI taxonomy): Eukaryota > Fungi > Basidiomycota > Agaricomycetes > Hymenochaetales > Hymenochaetaceae > Sanghuangporus > Sanghuangporus lonicericola. The sequence goes on along the minus strand of WJSG01008852.1, from coordinate 12,897 downwards.
ACTCGGTTCGCTGACGCGCCCTTCTGCTGCCGTGCTGCCTCGAACGGCTCTCCTGCACTCAGCCACAGAGAGGTGATATGTGAGTAGAGGTAGGAGATGCCCGAGATGACCGCGGCGTTCCGGAGTCGAACGGCTTTCCGTCCTGACTTTGGAGGGAACATCATGAGGATGAACGAGGCAGCGCAACCTTTCGTGGTGTGCTTGGTGAGACGCCGACGAAATCCGGTATACAGTCGCACGACGTACCGATCATGACCAGTAGCCAACGTCTCCAGGTGACTTGCCAGCCCAAGCCGACGTTCACGAGCACGCCGGGCAAGTTGCCGTCGATCCAAGAGTAACCGACGACGAGAACGAACGTTGCCTGCGCCTCGGCATTAGCAATCTATCTGGGTCACGGACGTTGCACGGACGACGGTATGTGTACCCACCCCCGTCATGAGGATTCCGACGAGATACTGAGGAGGCGCGTAGATACGGAGGAAGACGAGGGGCAGCAGGAAGGCTCCCGTGATTGCGGCCAGACCGTACGGATTTCCGGTCCCATGGCCCGCTCCTGCATGCGACGGTAGTCAGACATATATGCTGCATGCCGGAGGCCGGAGAGTGTACTCACCGATGTACCAGCAAACCATTCCGAAGAGTGCTCCGACGAAAGTTCCCCCTATACGCATAACGTAACTGCCCAACTCGTCGATATCACGGTTCATTTGCATACGAGGAAATACACGTACTTGAACACTTGGTCGGACGCGTAGATGTTCATTGTTGTCTGCGCCATGATAAGAGCCCTATATCGCCCGTTAGACCATGACCACGTCATGTTTCAGGACACTACGTACCATACGCCCCGCTGTGCGTACACGAAGTGCGCGGTGGGCCTGACCACTTGTGGGATCCACAGAGCGATCGTGACCAGGACGTAGCGAAAGGTGAACTGCATAACTTCCATCTCAGTCCTGCAATTCGCACTCGCCACGCTAGGACTCACCAGAGCCTCGGGGGTCTTTGTCCATTTGTACACCCTGTGGATCACATTCGCAACTCGCTGCAGGATGTTCTGCGGCGGCCTACTATCCGGGTCCAGCTCTGCAACGTAACCGTCAGTTTGTACATCAATTGCTGGGGGCCCAGTCGACCTACTGTATCTCCTGACGTCCTCCGACTGAACGTCCTCATCCTTCTGCGCGTCCTCGCCGACGGCATCTTCCCCAGACCCTCTTCCAGAGCGCAGTACCTTCCCGATTGCCCGAAGACCCTTCGGCGCCCACAACCTGGCCTTCCTGCGCTTCGCTGCAGTGTGGCTGACGTTCTCCGCGAGCGCCACGATGCCGTTGCTCACCGCCGTCAGATTCGCCGTGAACACGAACGCCAAGTACAACGACCGCAGCGGGACGACCTTGAGCAGACCTGCGTCCGCTTGTTCGAACAAATGTTGATACGGCTGCAGAAGGAGGAGCCGCTTGTCGTCCTTGAAGTCCTCCATGGCAGTACGGAGGGCAGAGAGCGCCCTGTCGAGCTCGAGGAGACGAGCGTCCTGCTCGCTGTGACTGCGCTTGTATCGCTTCGTGTTGACAGCGACGATGAGCTCCTTGAGTGCACCGAGTACTGCAATACCAGCGTTTCGGACGTCTGCCGTCGCCTCACGGATGGCTGGCAGTATGTCAACGAGACGCACATGATGCTCCGTCTCCGCAGCGATGTTGCGCTCTCGGAACTGGCGAAGCAAGTAGGTGTCGCCGATAGTGGTCCCGCTTGCCACAGAGTCACCGTCAGATTGCGTGTCGTCTTCCTTCGGAGGGTCCGCTAGAGTCATAGGATGGGCCATCATCTTCACGAACCCATTGAGAGAGCCTGTTTGATATTGAGCACATGCAACACTAATGACTGAGAGAAGCGGACTGACCCAGACGCGAAGCGAGTATCTGTATGGGTTCAAGCATCTCCTGCACGTCGTCCCCGTTCCATCTTCCCCAGGTGAACTCGAGGTTCAGCATCTGCTTCTGCGACATCACTGTCNAGGTTCAGCATCTGCTTCTGCGACATCACTGTCCGTGCGAGCCAGTCAGACTCTTCGGCGAGTACGGGTATCACGGTACTCACGTTGCTGGAGCTGCGTTAACATCCCTACACGAGCCATCGTAGCCTTGGTGGCAAGCGGGGATCCTGGACCGACGTCATGCGGGTCAGAACCCAAGACGTCTCCTTGCAGTGCCAATACATCCTTCAACTTGTCCAGCAGCTGGGCAGAGGAACCAAGATATGAATGGTTTAGGGTCTCTGGGAACGCGAACGTGATGAAAATGACCGCAATCGCGATGTAGCACGCAACTGCCGTTAGCATGGAATTGAGGAGGGTGTACTGCGCGAAGGGGAACAGTGGCCCATAACTCTGTTGGTAGAGGAAGTCAATTCGCGCTCTCGAAGCTGCTGAACGAACCTACGCAGAAGATGTCTATCGCGATAGTCCCGAACACGCTCATAAGGGTGAGCTTCGGCGCGTATGCCCGTATCAAGGCGAACAGGAAACACCCAAAGCCGAGGAAGACGCCATAAACCACTGTAGAACTGAAGATCGATGAGTTCCCAACGTGTACTTCACGAAGGAGGCCCAAGGGACGCATACCGGGTATCCAGGAAATCTCCGTTGAAGATAGCGACCTGGTATAGCGCGTCCGGGTTTGCCATGCCAGCAGTACTGTAAGAGAGTGAACCTTGACTCTGCTCCACTCAATCTGAGACCGTACCTCTGTGCTTCCTTCTGCAGAGTCTGCTTGAGCAACGTCTGATCGCGTGCAGCTAGCGCTGCCGCCATCCCCGCACAAGATATGGCCCAGCCCAATGCAATGCCGAGGACGAGGGTGGTCACAGTCTTTTGCCGCAGTCAGCAACGTACCCCTCTCTCGCGTGCAGCGGGCATGGTAGACGGAAAGGGATAGCAACTCACGATCATGAATATTTGGACGGGCATGTTCGGTGGGAGCATGATACTCAAGAGGAGCGCGAAGAATGCCCTGATGTGCATTCGCCGCCTGAGCCAAGAATCCGGACAGAGAATGCTTGCACTCACGTATTACCCAGCGTGGCCAAGGACTTGTCAGGTAGCATAATTACAAGACACACCCATGTCACCGCCCAGCACCTCAGCAGCACCTTCCAGGACTTCCAGGAGCGCAGATTCGACGAGACCCATGGCGGTAGTGTATCCCAAAGACTAGACGGCTTCTTGTCTACGAGTGAAGAGGGTATGCTTCTTTCATTCTGTGTCTTCTCGCTGGACATGTTCGCAGCGGCAAGATAGGAAGCGTAGGGAAGGTCCCCTCTGTGGCCAAGTTGACTGCGAGATCCTAGAGCAGTTTGCCGTAGTGCAAGACGTCAAAGCGTGGCGTTCAGGAGATGCTGGTGAGGGCCCTTTGAACGAAGGAGGACTGTATTTTGTAAGTACCATTCGTCCTGTCAACCTCCGCCCCGGCTGACCACGTTCGATGACGTATCCGGACGACTCACACAGTAGACAGGTTTTCCTCGGAAGAAAGGCCCGCGGCGGGAGGAAAGAGAAACGGAGCCCGAAGATGCGTGAATCATGATGTTATTTGGAGAGTCAACGTTGTGTGCGCGCGCGACGGCGTCGGGATACTGGGCGCCCGAGACCTCCGCCAAACGTCATCAACCGCAAATCATATCCCAGTGCCACTGTCACTAGCTTTCCCTTGGACTGTCTTCGAACGTACGGTGTGTGCGAGTGTCATTGGCTGCAGCGAGTCAGAATGTATCCCCATACATGTCCGATAAACGAAATCCGTAGGCCTGACAGCTCTTGAACAGGCTCGCTAAGCACAACGCAACAGACAGGTATCACCACCGCTAGAGAAGCACTCGCAATTCACTTAGCACTAGAACATACCAATCATATGCTTCGACAATTCGCAGTCTATCCGATAGTCCCCTTCGTGCTCGCGCCCCACAACGTCCTTCATCCCCTCGACCCAGTTCGTGTTCTTCTTGGGGAAGCCGGGGTACCAGAGCGCCTTCACCAGCTCCCAGTGTTCCGAGTACCAGCCTGACTCCTCCCAGTCGATGATCGCGACGACGCGATGGCCCTGGACGAGGATGTTCCGCGGCGCGAGGTCGCCATGTGTGAACACGATGCGATGGTCGTCCCGCATGCGCGCGCGTATACGCGGCAGCAGTGACGGGTCCATGAAGGGCTCTGCCACCTCGACAACGCAGTCATTGAAGGCGGCCTCGTTGGCGAAGGGCCCGAGGGGACGCCCGGAGGTGATGCGACCGTCCCTCAGAGCCTTGTTGTAGAGCGAGCAGACGGCGCCCGGGGGAACGCACGGTGGCGGTTGCAGTTTCCGCAACTGCTGGATGTAGTCACGTAGTTGGTCGAGCACGAGGGACTGCTGTTCTGCGGACATGTCGACCCACTTGAACTGCAGCTCGTCCCCTTGGACGTCTTCCATCAGGGTATATGTGCGACCGAAGCCGCGCGCGGACACATACACGCGAGGGACGGGAATCGTCGTATGCTTGCGGACGAAACGAAGGGTATCTGCTTCTGCGCCAGCGCTATCTTTCCCGATCTTGAGGACGAGACGGAAGGGAAGGAACATGACACGCCCCAATGAGTCTGGGTCATGCCATTGTCGGCATAGAAGATAGACTTCGAAGAGCAGGGCGAGAACCCCCATTAGCTCCCCGTCTAAGCAGGGCAATCTATGTGACAGTGAGGGAGTTGTCGGTCGGATGCGGACGTCAGGGAGGTGGTGGTCGTGAACAAGTCGGTGTGTGGCTCGGAGTCGGGTGTCAATTGAACGTCCGGTTGCACGGGCCAACACGGCCCGTATCCCGGGCCGGCGAAAACTCGCGGTGTCTACGCGTACACAGAGACAAATAACGCGTCCTCGCTGCTCCCAGACACGACGAGGCTGAGACGGGCAGCGAGGCTTGATAACAGTGAGGCAGGTACATGAGATGACGAGCGGCGCGCTCCGGAACGCCTTAAGGTGAGGGCACTGTTCACCCACGTAACATCCATGGCAGTCTGCCACCTACTTACCGCGACGATTTCGTTAGCTGTGTGTCGTGGTTTGAAGTGGACAGTGACTCTGTCGAGCTCGGTCACTATGTCTGCCAACATAATTGCTATTGACTCTTCTGAGCGATAGGCTACAACCAGCGGATCGTAGTGTAGTGTACATAGCCGACCATACAAGTGTATAAGGTGCTTGACGCAGTCCCTTGTTCATAATGTACAATCATCATCGAGAACTTGAAATAGTAGTACAGGCCTCCTTGCCGCTTTCTGCATGGCAGTACATGCGCAGATTACTGGAGATAGGAAGTCAGTATCCGACAGGAGAAACTCGCACACGTTTGTCGTACCTGGAGCTGCAGAGGAACGAGGTGGGGCATCGACCGCTTATGCTTCTCGCGGGCTTCCGCGCTAGCCTCCGCTGCCTTACGAAGAGACGGCAGCAGCGATGCCTGCGTCGAGATCCTGGCGTCCGCCCATCCATTCGGAATGAGGATATTGTTGATCACCTCCATGGCCCAGTCCCTGCAGTTCCATCCCTCGAACTTGGGCTTCGGCTGCGCGTAGTTGTGGATGAGCTGCGGGAGGGTTGATCAGTCTCTGCGCCTCTGACACAGATGCCGCGTCCACTTCCAAGCTCACCTGGTTCAGCTTCTCGATGTCCTTCCCCTCGATCTGGCCGATGTTCACACCGCCGAGGCACTTGAAGGTCTTGTGGAGCTGCGCGTCCCCGCGATAGTGCAACAGCCATTCCTTGGGGCGGCCGTCGCTGTAGATACGGTCTATGATCTGCCAGCCATGCACCTCGATTTCGAACTGATTCTTCACGGAGATGACGGCGGCGATGGCCCAGTGCAGCTGCTCCTCATGGCCGACGCTGAAGTCGTCGCGCTCGTACTGGACGATGGCGATCGCATATGCGCTCGGCTTCTTGTTCAGGATCTTCCCGAGTAAGCTCATGGTTGCGGGGATTGGGTTGAGTTGATGAGGTATGCGGGGTGAAAGCGAGGTTAGGAATCTAACACTCCCTCGAATTCGGAGCCTTCTTATACTGCGAAGCGGGCCCGCGGGTCACACAAGGTTCTTACTGCCCATTGTTCTCTTTGTACAGGCACTCCGGCATTTTGGACGGGACAAAAGGCACGCCAACCTTTCGGCCAAGATTCATTCCGAAAGCAACCCTTTTGGCCGGTTGTGCTCTAAAATGAGACGAAAGGTATCCTTGTGACGCCGATATGACGCGCCTTTTCGCTCGTCCAAAATGCGGGTGTGCCTGTCGTGCTTGGTCCGCTCACGCATGAGTCTGCCTAAGCGTAAAGAAGCACGTCCCACAGAGCATCGCAGAGAACATACAGCGCAGCGGACCCACGGTGTTTGTGTCTGCCCAGTGGTTTGAACAAGGGTTCTTGTTCCCTCTTGTACCCCTGACGCATGAGCGCTGAGCGCCTGCCAGAGCGTCACATAGCCTAATTCAATGGGCATCGCGAAGGACATACATCGAAATCTTGGGTACTGGGCCGGCGCGTCGTCCTCACAGATTGTTCAGATGTCTTGTTGTCCAAAGGAGAGGATGTCAAATATCGAAGTGGGAGGAGAATTGCTAAACGGCGGACATACCCTGTACTTACATAGAGTCACGCTGCTCCTCCCTGAAGCTCCTCTGATCCCATAGCAGCCAAAGCCGTAAACTCTAGCTGAACCTACACGAAGACAACGCGTGAGCATGCCATGTGGGATAGATCGCATAGAAAGGCACCTGTGACGATGATCATCTCGTTACTCTGTTGTTTATCGAGCATTTTGGCAACCTGAAGGATCTGGACAAGCGGTGAGTAATGCTATACCGACAACGAGGGTGGCCACAGTCTTTTGCCGCAGTCAGCAATGTACTCCTCTCTCGTGCGCAGCGGGAATGGTAAGTGGAAATGGATAGCCACTCACGATCATGAATATATGGACGGGCATGTTTGATGGGAGCATGATACTTACGTATCACCCAGCGTGGCCAAGGACTTGTCAGGTAGCATAGTGTCACGACACACCCATGTTACCTCTATTCCAGCAGGACTTCCAGGAGCGCAGATTCGACGAGGCCCATTGCGGTACTGACGGCTTCTTGTCTGCGGCGGAAGAGGTGAGGTTGACCCGTTTTGTGTCTCTGAACATGTTCGCAGCGGGTCCGAGAGAGCGTCGTAGGCAAAATCCCCTCTGTTGTGAAGTTACTGCCACAGCCCAGAGCAGTTTGTCGTAGTCCAAGACGTCAAGACGCGAGGTTCAGGAGATGCTGCGGCAGGCCTTTGGACGAAGGAGAACTGGATTCTGTCAGTGTACAGTCGAGTCTCCGATAACGAAACACCCGGTAACGAATATTTCCGATAATGAATCGAGTTGGCCATGCAAAACCCGCTCCCAAATGGGCGCTTCCCCGCCAAACCAGCCTCCGGTAACGAATATCCCCCATAACGAATCGACTTTGGGTGTCTCCCGAGAGTATTCGTTATCGGAGACTCGACTGTATATACCATTCGATCCTGTCAACCTACGCTGCGGCTGACCACGGTCGATGACGTATCCGGACGACTCACACAGGTTGCAGTGTACAACTAGACAGGTATTCGCCGGAAGGAAGGCCCGCGGGAGGAAAGCGAGAAACGGAGATGTTTTTTGGAGAGCGTTTGAGACAACGTCTGCCACGCGATGGCGTCGGGATCATGGGCGCCGGCGCTCCCCTTCCCAAGACCTCCGCCGGCTCGCCACCAACTGCAGATCATCATCGGACATCCCACTCTCACTTGGCCGGGGTGTACGAGGACCTGACTCTGTACAATGGAGTATGTAGGTAACTGCCGCGAGCCAAATCGTATCACCAGATAACAAGACGAATGCTAATCCTATAGATGTATCAAAGGCAGTTCACTAGAACGCACCAACCAAATGATCCGACAACTCGCAGTCTGTCCGAAAGTCCCCTTCGTGCTCGCGCCCCACAACGTCCTTCATCCCCTCGACCCAGCTCGTGTTCTTCTTGGGGAAGCCAGGGTACCAGAGCGCTTTGACCAGCTCCCAGTGTTCCGGGTACCACCCTGACTCCTCCCAGTCGATGATTGCGACGACGCGATGACCCTGGACGAGGATGTTTCGCGGCGCGAGGTCGCCATGTGTGAACACGATGCGATGGTCGTCCCGCATACGCGCGCGTATACGCGGCAGCAGCAGAGGGTCCATGAAGGGCTCTGACGTCTCGACGACGCGGTCGTTGAATGCGGCCTCGTTGACAAAGGGCCCGAGGGGACCCCCCGAGGTGATGCGACTGTCCCTCAGAGCCTTGTTGTAGAGCGAGCAGACCGCGCCCGGGGGAACGCACGGTGGCGGTTTGAGTTTCCGCAACTGCTGGATGTAGTCACGTAGTTGGTCGAGCACGAGGGACTGCTGTTCTACGGACATGTCGACCCACATGAACTGCAGCTCGTCCCCTCGGACGTCCTCCATCAGGGTATATGTGCGACCGAAGCCGCGGGCGGACACATACACGCGAGGGACGGGAATCTTCGTATGCTTGCGGACGAAACAAAGGGTGTCTGCCTCTGCGCCAGCGCTATCTTTCCCGATCTTGAGGACGAGACGGAAGGGAAGGAACATGACACGCCCCAATGAGTCTGGGTCATGCCATTGTCGGTATAGAAGATAGACTTCGAAGAGCAGGGCGAGAACCCCCATTTGCTCCCCGAGGACAGTCTATGTGACAGAAAGTGAGTTTTCGGTCGGACGCGGACGTCAGGGAGTGGCGAGACACAAGGTATACTCGCGCGGCGCAAATCTGCGGCCATTCGCCCGTCCGAAAGGCGGGTATGGCTGTCGTGTCACGCATGAGTCTGCCGAAGCGTAGATAAGCACATCCCCCCACAGAGCATCGCAGAGGACATACAGAGTAGCGGGCCCACGGTGTTTGTGTCTGCCCATTGTTCTTTTTGAACAAGGTCCGATCCTTGTTTCCTTTTGTTCCCCTGACGCATGTGCACGAGCGCTGAGCGCCTGCCGGAGCGTAACCAAGCCTAATTCAATGGGCATCGCGGAGGGACTCACATCAAATCTTGGGTACTGCCTTTGAGCTTCTGTGTCGGCGCGTCGTCCTCACAGATTGTTTAGGTGCCTTGTTGTCCAGAGGAGAGGATGTCAAATATCGAAGTGAGAGGAGAATTGTCAAACGGCGAACATACCCTGTACTAGGGAGTCACGGTGTTCCCCCGTGAAGCTCCTCTAGTGATCCCATAGCGGTTAAAGTCTACTCTCTATCTGAACCCACATGAAGACAACGCGTGAGCATGTATGCGAGATAAAATGAATAGTACGGACCTAGGACGATTGTCATCGTGCCGCTAAGTACTCTGTTAGATGAGTATTCTGCCAGCATGATCTGCGCACTCATGAGGGATTTAGGCAAGTGTGAGTACACTCGTTTGCGGACGAAGACCACTGACGAAGGATGAGATGAGTGTGACGCCAGTCTCAGCACAGACAATGAAGGACATCCGATGATGATCGGTGACTTCGCAGAGCTTCGTGGTCCACTGACGAAGGAGAGGATCGAGCAGCGGTCCCCCTTGTCGACCATAGCGCCTTGAGACAATCCGTTCGGTCTACGATCACGCCGAACCCCACACCGGACGAGGAGGTAGCGAACAGATCGTGGCAATAGGAGCATGAGGAGTGTCTTGATTCCCAACCACACGCAGCTAAAGCTTTGCGGAGAAGCCTGACACATCATGTAGGCGATGTGGAGACTGCGGAAGACTGAGTCCCGCGACGGCGTACTCGTACAGTCTCGGAGGACGATTCCAATCAATGCCGGTGCGGGCGGCCTTCGTGTCATCCGGACACCCGGCATTTCTGACCATGGCTACGCCGTTAGCGTGCGGAGATGTACGGCGATCTTCACGCCCATCGGAGTATCATGACGACCTGCCAGCAAAAGTGAATAGTGCGGGACGCCTCGAGGAGTTCGGGGCTATGCGCCAGCGGCATCCTCGGTGACCATCTACAGTCGAAGTCCGGTGCTCCCCTAGAAGCCCAAGAGATGAGTCATGCACCAACTCAGGATGCTTGGGCGGCGAGATAAGAAATCGATGTGTGGACAGAGGAACCATGATTGTCCACGGCAGGCGGAGGTTCATATGCGCAGGAACGTCCACATTGCGTGGAACTAGCACTCACCGTCGAATCCCGATGACTCAGAATAAGCCGCCAATCCAGCGATCTTCGAAGTACATAGTGCACGGTGGCCGTTCGGACTCGAGTAGACCCACGGGCAAATGAGCATGAGACACACCCGGGAACTGAGGTCGTATCTCTCACAATGAATGCAATGGGGCTAGTTGGCAACTCACCAAGAATACAAGGTGGAAGTGCTAGGAAGCCCGAGAGCCTCTCTACAGAGTGGCGATGAGAACAGCTTGCCATTTGCCATCCATCAAAAGGGAAGCGTAGTGTACAAGATGGCTGCAATATACGGGAGCTGGAGCACTAGAATTTGGCAAGACGAGACCAGGAAGCAAGCCTGTGTGTGAGGCAGGTGTGAGGCAATGCCGCGGTGAAGCGCTGTGAGCGCAGGTAGAAGATGACGCGTGGGAACGTCTGAAAGCGGTGAATGCTGTGTTTGGCCCTTCCCGCTTAACCATTCTTCAGGCCGTTTCCACTGAGCTCAGAGCTGTCGATGGACACGGAGACTTGACCATTGCCCTTGGATGTCGGCCACGGAAGCATTTGATCTTGGAATACGCAATTTCCCATATCTCTTGTTGGGTTTTCACGCTGTCTCCCCCAACGCCTCGAGCTAGCTTGTGATCATGGCAGTTCACCGCCTACAACTTATCCGTGAGACCAGTATCCTCAGAGTCAGTCGCCACGGTCATACAGAGGGCTGGACTCGCTCTGTGGATGACCCGAGGACCGTGGACGTAGTGTGGAAAGCTACCTTGGACCAATCACCCAGGAAACGTAAAGCGCCTTCCGGACCCTGACCTTCCGCCTCCGGAGACTCATATTTCTGCAAGGGGTCTCGCTGTTCGGACCACAGAACCTTGCCTCGCCGATCAGTCCTCCTCCTTGTCCTCGCCTCGCCCTGCGCCCGGTTTACTGCGCCCGGCGACCCGTTAAAACATGGACGGGAGGAAGCAGGGAGCCTGTTGCGCTATGTCCCAGGTTGCGATTACTCTCTATGACATACACTCCACCATCACTCAACCGTGGGCCCCTAATATATGGCGTATACGGTATGTTACTCGTTATACCTTGATCAGACTGCGCGCTGACGTCGTCCTAGATTTATCTTGAACTACAAGCGGATCCCCTACCGCACCGTTTGGATGGAATTCACGGACGTCGAAGGGACTCTTCGCGCCATCGGGGCTCCTCCTGCGTCACGAAGACCGGACGGCCGTCCGGTCTATACCCTCCCCGTCATCGTTGACCCCTTCCGATCCACGAATGCACCCGTCGTTCTTGCCAATGTCAACACCATCGCTGAATACCTCGAGGCGACGTACCCCGCCCGCTCCATCTTTCCCGAGGGTTCGCGTGCACTCCAAGCCCTGTTTGTCCACTACATCCAGGACACCTTCGTCAAGCCGTTGCTTCCGATTCTGGTCCCCCTCACGCATGAGCGCCTGCCGGAGCGTAGCCAAGCCCATTTCAATGGGCATCGCGGAGGACATACACCGGCTCCTGCGGCTCTGGTCGGACATCAGCGTGAACAGGCATGGGCCGCGGTCAGGGAGCAGTTCAATTTCCTTGCTTCCGTCCTGGACAAGAACACGTCGGATGGGAATGGCATTGTCGTGATGGGTCGTGATGTGTCTTACGCCGACTTCGCACTGTGCTCGGTGCTGTGAGTTTGTTCTCTTTGTGGACAGCTTCATAAGAGAGAGACTCACGGGCTCGCAGGATATGGGTAGAAAAAGTGTCCCCTCATGACTGCTGGGCAAGGATCCGTGAATGGAACGGTGGGAGATGGGGGAAGCTGTATAATCGCTGCCGAGAGTATATGGACGTATACTGAGAAGTATCACTTCCGACAAAACTGTTGAATCCCGAGACTCTATACCCTTTCCTCATGGCTGGTCCAGCGTATCCCACTTACGTTCGAGCTGAGGTCCTCTTGCCAAACTCGCGGCTCACTTGAAGGAACACTCATCAGGTGGGCGAGACTCCTGTCGCGTCCTTGGACGGTGACCACCCATGCGTGAGGATGACGGGAAGGTAGCGGCTCGTGCAACTCACCTGAATCCTCTGATTGTCAACGGGCAGCTGCCGAGATGACGTCGACGCACAGCTCGATATCTGTGTATGAGGGTGTGATATGAGAAAACAGTCAAACGAAGGGGAACGACACGGCACTTTGATATACTCACTTGCCATACTGACACCGACGCGCACGATGGTTCGTGCTGATTGTACATAAGACGGCTCCCGTCCTTGGAACGCCCGAGTGCTACCTGGAGAGTCACTGTTCCTTGCGGGAGCGGGTCCTCGGGGCCTACCCCGAATCATGATTCCGAATAATCCCAATATGAGAGCAAGCGTACGGAAGCTATCATCGAGTGAGGAGGTCCACTGACCTCTACTGACCCTCGGCGTAGCTTCTTCATAGCTTATGAGTACTGAAGGTCATGGAAGCTGAGATCTGAAAGAGTGCAACTCCGAGTCTGTCGTAATCTTCTTCAACTTGATGTAACAAAGTAGATAAGTAACCAGAGTAAGATGATTATGATGAATGATGTAACTTGAATGCTGCTACTACGCGCGTCTCCATCAGTGACCGCTAGTCCCTTGCCTTCTCTTGACCAAGCCCCATCACCCGACTG
>WJSG01008851.1:0-14503 GCA_016618145.1 Sanghuangporus lonicericola | reverse complement strand
CCCGCCGCGGCACGGCAAGCATCCCGCTCGCGTGCGCCCGCCCGCCCGCCGCCGCATAAACCACTGTTCGCGAGCAGTCGGCGTGCCCACCGCTGCCCGTGTCGTGTGCGCTGTCGCACTGATAAGCTTGCATGTTCCGGCTCCGCGTAGATAACACTGCGCGCAGCCCCAGGCAGCCCCGCTCCAGGCGTGCCTGGCTGCTCTGTACTGTACCACCGCTTCTCCACTTTTCGCCAATCTCGCAGAACATTCACTCACTGACGCGAATCTAGGTACGGGGTAACGACAGCACACCTGCGAGCCATCATGGTCTCGTGTCCAGACGCAGCGGTCTGGAAGCACACCATGCAGTGCAGTATCTCGCCAGCGAACGAAGACCTTGTAGACTAACCGTCTCGACATGAGAGCTTCTTCCAGTGTTTCTTGGCATGTCTAAGTCTTGGTTTCGTCCACGGCCTGCTCGGACCCCATCACATGCACATAGAGCGCACAGGACTTGCGCTGAAGCCTCGAGGCACGTACTCTCTCCATCATGCTGTCACTATCTGCCAAGCATCCCGCCAGCGGTGCGCTCCTCGAGGACTTCCAGGTTCGCATGCTCACACCCACGTCAATTGAGAAAGAACCATACCCACCTTCTGGTTCCTGGAGCTGTGCCCAGGAGTGACGAATCTGCTGTGCAGTCCATGGTACCTCTCGCTTCGACATTCGCATGCACGCATCCCCGATCGAAGTCCACTGGAAATCACAGCCGTGCACGACTTCGACGTACGTTCTGAATCTGAAGCTTCGTTGCCACCATCTTCCAACCGGCGGTGGATGCAATAGCTAAGCGCACCGGCAGTCGCGTCTGCGAACTGCTCGGCGGGCTCGAGGCTCCGAGCTCCAGCAGCTGTCCATTGACAGTCTGCGAACTGGCATGATGCATGCTCCGACAAAGGCGCGGCAAGTCGACTACTGTATGTATTGATAACTCCTCATCACGGTGGATAACCCCAAGCTCCTCCTCAGGCCTCAGGCCCTCAGCGTCGGGAGCATTCTCCATGCTTCCACCATGTACTCCCGAGCGTCGACGATAATACTAATAATATCCTCCGCACTGGTGAGGAGTAAGTACGACGGCCGTGTCTGTCCGCGTTCGCACTACCGTCAGACGTAACGTCATTCGAACCACTCGTGACGGCGGCGCCATGTTCTCCAACAGACGCTACTAAGTACCAGGCTGCAGGACATTCGAGCCTCGAAAGCACCAACCTCGCTGAAGACGGCCGTATACATACTTACCACTGTGCGTTCGAAATCGGAAAGCATGTCGGAAGCTGTCGGAAGGTGGCATAAGTATCTCCGGCATACTTATCACATGGATCTCTCTCCTGCCATCGGGACCGCCGGCCGCTCGAGGTGCGTTGAAAGCTGTTGAAAGCCGTAACCTCTCATACCTGTGTACTGTGGATTGCTACGGATTCTGCTGCGAAAGTCAGCGAGACCGGTTGCTTGCGGCTTACGGTCCTGCGTAAGCCTTTACGAAGCAGTACGTACATAGTGTACGAAGCCCCCCAGCCACCAACGTTCAACCTGAAGCCCGAGGGAGCGTTACGCCTCGTTACGCCGATCGAAAGTCCTCGAATCTCGATCGCGCACTCGGAAACGATACTCCATCCGGGCGCCTGTCGCCTGTCGCGGTCAATCTTACTTGCCGGATGCGGCGTTTCAGATACTCAACGCCGTGGCGCCACGATCGCGTCGCAGCGTATACGTTGCGCCGCGGATGCTTCAGCATGCCTGCCGGCAGTACTTAAGTATAATAATAAACATACATACATACGTGTTGCACAGTGCGCACTCTGGCGTGCTTTTGAGATTGTATGTGTGCATGTGGCGCAAGAGGGCGCGATGGTTGGAGGATGTCGGTCGACGGTGGACCGCCTGCGGAGGACGGAGTGGCGCCTACAACACGGGTATAAATAGGACTATAAGATTTATAGGGACGGTCTTGCGAGAGCTGGTTGACTCATGGTGACTCATGCGAGCATGCGCGAACGGTCGTACTCCTCCCTCCACTGCTCAAACCCCTCGAGCGGGACCTCGCCGCAAAGGTCAGCCACCACTCTTCTTAGCTCGTTCAGCGTCTGAGCCCCGAATGACAATCAGCGTGTGCACCGTCAGAGACTCAGAGCAGCACAGAGGATAGAATAGAAGACTCACCGACGCCATGTTCAGGACGGCGACGACCGCCGTGGCGTAGAACATGTATTCGTAGCTGCCGATGGACTGCCGGAGCGCCTTGCGCGAGTTCGAGTGGGAGGCGGACACCGCGCCCGAGTTGGAGACGAAGGCGTAGCCGCTGTGATACTGGAGGCGATCCGCGAGGTTCTTGCACTGAGCCGCGTGCAGTGGCTCGCCTGTCCGGAGGGATTGCGAGAGGACGAAGAACATGGAGACTACGTCGCTGATCTGTGCACAGTACCAACAGTGAGTCGTCGCGATAGAGAGGGAGGCACAAGCCGAGCGGGACGCACGAAGTGAGGGTTGAGCACAAAGGTATGCGGTAGGGTAGTCTTCCTCAGGTCCGGGTCCATGTTGACCAACGCACCAGCCATCTACGGAGCCGCAGCAGGTCAGCCGTGAGTACAGCGATGGGCCTGAGACAAGAACGACGCACCAGGATCAAGCTACCGAGCATATCGTTCTCCAACTCAACCAGCTGGTTGTAGTCTTCGAACGCCCACGCGCCGCGGATGCTGCCCTCCCACTTGGACATCACCGTCCGCACGCGCAGATCCTGCAGCTGCTCCGCGATACTAATGACCTTCTCGCGAAGCTGCGGAGACCATACCCGGTTCGCTGACGCGCCCTTCTGCTGCCGTGCTGCCTCGAACGGCTCTCCTGCACTCAGCCACAGAGAGGTGATATGCGAGTACAGGTAGGAGATGCCCGAGATGACCGCGGCGTTCCGCAGTCGAACGGCTTTCCGTCCTGACTTTGGAGGGAACATCATGAGGATGAACGAGGCAGCGCAACCTTTCGTGGTGTGCTTGGTGAGACGCCGACGAGGTCCGGTATACAGTCGCACGACGTACCGATCATGACCAGTAGCCAACGTCTCCAGGTGACTTGCCAGCCCATGCCGACGTTCACGAGCACGCCGGCCAGGTTGCCGTCGATCCAAGAGTAACCGACGACGAGAACGAACGTTGCCTGCGCCTCGGCATTAGCAATCTATCTGGGTCACGGACAATGGTATGTGTACCCACCCCCGTCATAAGGATTCCAACGAGATACTGAGGAGGCGCGTAGATACGGAGGAAGACGAGGGGCAGCAGGAAGGCTCCCGTGATTGCGGCCAGACCGTACGGATTTCCGGTCCCATGGCCCGCTCCTGCATGCGACGGTAGTCAGATATATATGCTGCATGCCGGAAGCCGGAAAGGTGTACGCACCGATGTACCAGCAAACCATTCCGAAGAGTGCTCCGACGAACGTTCCACCTATACGCATAACGTAACTGCCCAACTCGTCGATATCATGGATTATCTGCATACGAGGGAAGACACGTACTTGAACACTTGGTCGGACGCATAGATGTTCATTGTTGTCTGCGCCATGATAAGAGCCCTATATCGCCCGTTAGACCATGGCCACGTCATGTTGAAGGACACTGCATACCATACGCCCCGCTGTGCGTACACGAAGTGTGCGGTGGGTCTGACAACTTGTGGGATCCACAGAGCGATCGTGACCAGGACGTAGCGGAACGTGAACTGCATGCAGCACTTCGATCTCAGTCCTGCGATCTCGCACTCGCCGCGCTAGGACTCACCAGAGCCTCGGGGGTCTTTGTCCACTTGTACACCCTGTGGATCACATTCGCAACTCGCTGCAGGATGTTCTGCGGCGGCCTACTGTCCGGGTCCAGCTCTGCAATGTAGCCGTCAGTGTGGTCATCAACTGCTGACGTCCCAGTCGACCTACTGTATCTCCTGACGTCCTCCGACTGAACGTCCTCATCCTTCTGCGCATCCTCACCGACGGCATCTTCACCAGACCCTCTTCCAGAGCGCAGTACCTTCCCGATTGCCCGAAGACCCTTCGGCGCCCACAACCTAGCCTTCCTGCGCTTCGCTGCAGTGTGGCTGACGTTCTCCGCGAGCGCCACGATGCCGTTGCTCACCGCCGTCAAATTCGCCGTGAACACGAACGCCAAGTACAGCGACCGCAGCGGGACGACCTTGAGCAGACCTGCGTCCGCTTGTTCGAACAAATGCTGATACGGCTGCAGAAGGAGGAGCCGCTTGTCGTCCTTGAAATCCTCCATGGCAGTACGAAGGGCAGAGAGCGCCCTGTCGAGTTCGAGGAGACGAGCGTCCTGTTCGCTGTGACTGCGCTTGTATCGCTTCGTGTTGACAGCGACAATGAGCTCCTTGAGTGCACCGAGTACTGCGATACCTGCGTTTCGGACGTCTGTCGTCGCCTCACGGATGGCTGGCAGTATGTCAACGAGACGAACATGATGCTCTGTCTCGGCAGCGATGTTACGCTCTCGAAACTGGCGAAGCAAGTAGGTGTCGCCGATAGTGCNAACTGGCGAAGCAAGTAGGTGTCGCCGATAGTGCTCCCGCTTGCCACAGAGTCACCGTCAGATTGCGTGTCGTCTTCCTTCGGAGGGTCCGCTAGAGTCATAGGATGGGCCATCATCTTCACGAACCCATTGAGAGAGCCTGTTTGATATTGAGCACATGCAACACTGATGACTGAGAGAAGCGGACTGACCCAGACGCGAAGCGAGTATCTGTATAGGTTCAAGCATCTCCTGCACGTCGTCCCCGTTCCATCTTCCCCAGGTGAACTCGAGGTTCAGCATCTGCTTCTGCGACATCACTGTCGTGCGAGCCAGTCAGACTCTTCGGCGAGTACGGGTATCACGGTACTCACGTTGCTGGAGCTGCGTTAACATCCCTACACGAGCCATCGTAGCCTTGGTGGCAAGCGGAGATCCTGGACCGACGTCATGCGGGTCAGAAGCCAAGACGTCGCCTTGCAGTGTCAATACATCCTTCAACTTGTCCAGCAGCTGGGCAGAGGAGCCAAGATATGAATGATTTAGGGTCTCTGGGAACGCGAACGTGATGAAAATGACCGCAATCGCGATGTAGCACGCAACTGCAGTCAGCATGGAATTGAGGAGGGTGTACTGCGCGAAGGGGAACAGTGGCCCATAACTCTGTTGGTAGAGGAAGTCAATTCGCGCTCTCGAAGCTGCTGAACGAACCTACGCAGAAGATGTCTATCGCGATAGTCCCGAACACGCTCATAAGGGTGAGCTTCGGCGCGTATGCCCGTATCAAGGCGAACAGGAAACACCCAAAGCCGAGGAAGACGCCATAAACCACTGTAGAACTGAAGACCGATGAGTTCCCAACGTGTACTTCACGAAAAGGAGGCCCAAGGGGCGCATACCGGGTATCCAGGAAATCCCCGTTGAAGATAGCAACCTGGTATAGCGCGTCCGGGTTTGCCATGCCAGCAGTACTGTAAGAGAGTGAACCTTGACTCTGCTCCGCTCAAACTAAAACCGCACCTCTGTGCTTCCTTCTGCAGAGTCTGCTTGAGCAACGTCTGGTCGCGTGCAGCTAGCGCTGCTGCCATCCCCGCACAAGATATGGCCCAGCCCAATGCGATACCGAGGACGAGGGTGGTCACAGTCTTTTGCCGCAGTCAGCAACGTATCCCTCTCTCGCGCGCAGCGGAAATGGTAGGCGGAAAGGGATAGCAACTCACAATCATAAATATTTGGACGGGCATGTTTGGTGGGAGCATGATACTCAAGAGGAGCGCGAAGAATGCCCTGATGTGCACCCGCCGCCTGAGCCAAGAATCCGGACAGAGACTGCTTGCACTCACGTATTACCCAGCGTGGCCAAGGACTTGTCAGGTAGCATGATTACAAGACACACCCATGTCACCGCCCAGCACCTCAGCAGCACCTTCCAGGACTTCCAGGAGCGCAGATTCGACGAGACCCATGGCGGTAGTGTATCCCAGAGGCTAGACGGCTTCTTGTCTACGAGTGAAGAGGGTATGCTTCTTTCATTCTGTGTCTTCTCGCTGGACATGTTCGCAGCGGCAAGAGAGGAAGCGTAGGGAAAGTCCCCTCTGTGGTGAAGTTGACTGCGAGATTCCAGGGCAGTTTGACGTAGTGCGAGACGTCAAAGCGTGGCGTTCAGGAGATGCTGGTGAGGGCCCTTTGGACGAAGGAGGACTGTATTTTGTAAGTACCATTCGTCCTGTCAACCTCCGCCCCGGCTGACCACGTTCGATGACGTACCCGGACAACTCACACAGTAGACAGGGTTTCTTCGGAAGAAAGGCCCGCGGCGGGAGGAAAGAGAAACGGAGCCCGAAGATGCGTGAATCATGATGTTATTTGAGAGTCAACGTTGTATGCGCGCGCGACGGCGTCGGGATACTGGGCGCCCGAGACCTCCGCCAAACGTCATCAACCAGTGCCACTGTCACTAGCCATTGGACGGTCTTCGAACGCACGGTGTGTGCGAGTGTAACTAGCTGCAGATAATCAGAATGTATCCCCATACATGTCCGATCTTGTGCGATACAGAAAATCCGTAGGCCTGACAGCTCTTGAACAGGTTCGCTAAGCACAACGCAACAGACAGGTATCACCACCGCTAGAGGTGCACATGCATTCCACTTAGCACTAGAACATACCAATCATATGCTTCGACAATTCGCAGTCTATCTGATAGTCCGCTTCGTGTTCGCGCCCCACAACGTCCTTCATCCCCTCGACCCAGCTCGTGTTCTTCTTGGGGAAGCCAGGGTACCAGAGCGCTTTGACCAGCTCCCAGTGTTCCGGGTACCACCCCGATTCCTCCCAGTCGATGATTGCGACGACGCGATGACTCTGAACGAGAATGTTCCGCGGGGCGAGGTCGCCATGTGTGAACACGATGCGATGGTCGTCCCGCATACGCGCGCGTATACGCGGCAGCAGTGACGGGTCCATGAAGGGCTCTGCCACCTCGACGACGCAGTCGTTGAACGCGGCCTCGTTGGCGAAGGGCCCGAGGGGACGCCCGGAGGTGATACGACCGTCCCTCAGTGCCTTGCCGTAGAGCGAGCAGACGGCGCCCAGGGGAACGCACGGTGGCGGTTGCAGTTTCCGCAACTGCTGGATGTAGTCACGTAGTTGGTCGAGCACGAGGGACTGCTGTTCTGCGGACATGTCGATCCACATAAACTGCAGCTCGTCCCCTTGGACGTCTTCCATCAGGGTATATGTGCGACCGAAGCCGCGGGCGGATATATACACGCGAGGGGCGGGAATCGTCGTATGCCTGCGGACGAAACGAAGGGTGTCTGCTTCTGCGCCAGCGCTATCTTTCCCGATCTTGAGGACGAGACGGAAGGGAAGGAACATGACACGCCCCAATGAGTCTGGGTCATGCCATTGTCGGCATAGAAGATAGACTTCGAAGAGCAGGGCGAGAAAACCCATTATCTCCCCGTCTGAGCAGGGCAGTCTATGTGACAGCAAGGGAGTTGTCGGTCGGATGCGGACGTCAGAGAGTGGTGATTGTGATTAAGTCGGTGTGTGGCTCGGGTGTTGCTCAGGTGTCAGTTGAACGTCAGGCGGGCCCACGGTGTTTGTGTCTGCCCATTGTTCTTTCTGTACAAGGGTGCGATCCTTGTTCCCTCTTGTTCCCCTGACGCATGCATGAGCGCTGAGCGCCAGCCAGAGGGTAACCAAACCTAATTCAATGGGCATCGCGGAGGACATACTTACATCAAAATGTTGGGTACTGCCTCTGAGCTTCAGGGTCGGCGCGTCGTCCTCACAGATTGTTCAGGTGCCTTGTTGTCCAAAGGAGAGGATGTCAGATATCGAAGATGTCAGATATCGAAGTGAGAGGAGAACTGCTAAACGGCGAACATACCCTGTACTTACTAGGGAGTCACGCTGTTCCTCCCTGAAGGTCCTCTGATCCCATAGCAGGCAAAGCCGTAATCTCTAGCTGAACCTACACGAAGACAACGCGTGAGCATGCCATGTGAGATAGATCGAATAGAAAGGCACCTATGAACGCATGAATCGTGATGTTTTATGAAGAGCGTTTGAGTCTTTGAGACAACGTCTGCGCGACGGCGTCGGGATCGATATCCCGAGACCTCCGCCAAGCTTCATCAACTGCAGATCATCATCCCACTTTCACTTTGAACGGCGGGTACGAGAACCTGACTCTGTGCAATTGATTATGTAGGTAACTGCAGCGAGTCAATTCGTATTCCCAAATAACAAGATGAATGCTATCCCCATACATGTCTGATATAGAGGATCCATGGGCTGACGTATCCTGGTGAGTGGCACAGGTAGTATACACCACTGTTGGAGATGTATCACAGGCAGATCACTAGAACGCACCAACCAAATGATCAGACAACTCGCAGTCTGTCCGATAGTCCGCTTCGTGCTCGCGCCCCACAACGTCCTTCATCCCCTCTACCCAGCTCGTATTCTTCTTGGGGAAGCCAGGGTACCAGAGCGCTTTGACCAGCTCCCAGTGTTCCGGGTACCACCCCGATTCCTCCCAGTCGATGATTGCGACGACGCGATGACCCTGAACGAGGATGTTCCGCGGGGCGAGGTCGCCATGTGTGAAGACGATGCGATGGTCGTCCCGCATGCGCGCGCGTATACGCGGCAGCAGCAGAGGGTCCATGAACGGTTCTGACGTCTCGACGACGCGGTCGTTGAACGCGGCCTCGTTGGCGAAGGGCCCGAGGGGACCCCCCGAGGTGATGCGACTGTCCCTCAGGGCCTTGCCGTAGAGCGAGCAGACGGCGCCCAGGGGAACGCACGGTGGCGGTTGCAGTTTCCGCAACTGCTGGATGTAGTCACGTAGTTGGTCGAGCACGAGGGACTGCTGTTCTGCGGACATGTCGATCCACATAAACTGCAGCTCGTCCCCTCGGACGTCCTCCATCAGGGTATATGTGCGACCGAAGCCGCGGGCGGATATATACACGCGAGGGACTGGAATTGTGGTATGCTTGCGGACGAAACGAAGGGTGTCTGCTTCTGCGCCAGCGCTATCTTTCCCGATCTTGAGGACGAGACGGAAGGGAAGGAACATGACACGCCCCAATGAGTCTGGGTCATGCCATTGTCGGCATAGAAGATAGAATTCGAAGAGCAGGGCGAGAACCCCCATTAGCTCCCCGGCTAAGTAGGGTAGTCTAGCAGAGAGTGAGTCGTCGGTCGGACGCGGAAGAGTGGTGGTCGTGTGGTGGTCGTGAACAAGCCGATGAGGCTCAGGTAGTTGAACGTACGGGCCAGCACGGCCCGGGTCAGTCGGGTTTACTCGGATCACATGATCGCGTTCCAGGCGTCTACGCGTACACAGAGACAAATAACGCGGCCCCGCTGCTCCCGCGGACGCGCGCGGGAGTGGCACCGGTGTACAGTAAGTAAGTTACTCTCCTTGGTCATTATATACATGTAACAGCATTGAGAATACAGAACAGTGCAGGCATAAGACTAGGTGCATCAACCGTGGGCCGGTGCGCAAATTACTGGAGATGGGAAGTCAGTAGTATCCGGCATGGAAAAGTCGTACACGTTTGTCGTACCTGGAGCTGCAGAGGAACAAGGTAAGGCGTTGACCGCTTCTGCTCTTGGCGCGTGACCGCGGTAGCCTGCGCTGCCTTACGAAGAGAGGGCAGCAGCGAAGCCTGCGTCGAGATCCTAGCGTCCGCCCATCCGTTCGGAATCAGTATATTCGTGATCACCTCCATGACCCAGTCCCTGCAGTTCCAGCCTGCAAACTTCGGCTTCGGCTGTGCGTAGTCGTGAATGAGCTGCGGGGGGACCGATCAGTCGCTGTGCCTCCCACATAATAGCCGTTGCTTCCTCACCTGCTTCAGCTTCTCGATGTCCTGCCCCTCGATTTGACCGATGCTTACGCCGCCGAGGCACTTGAGAGTCTTATGGAGCTGCGAATCCCCGCGGTAGTGCGATATCCATTCCATGGGGCGGCCGTCGCTGTAGTACCGGTCCATGATCTGCCATGTATGCGCCTCGATTTCGAACTGGTTCTTGACGGAGACGACGGCGGCGATGGCCCAGTGCAGCTGCTCCTCATGGCCGACGCTAAAGTCCGAGCGCTCGTACTGGACGACGGCGATCGCATATGCGCTCGGCTTCTTGTTCAGGAGTTTCCCGAGTAAGCTCATGGTTGGGGCGATTGGGTTGAGTTGATGAGGTATGTGGGGTGGCAGCGATGATAGGATGCTAACGCTCCCTCGAATTCGGAGCCTTCTTATACTGCGAAGCAGGCCCGCGGGTCACACGAGGTTCTTGCTGCCCATTGTTCTCTTTGAACAGGCTCCGATCCTTGGTCCCTGAGCCTGCAGAAGCGTAAAGAAGCACATCTCAAAGAGCATCTCAGAGGACATACAGGAAAGCGGGCCCACGGTGTTTGTGTCTGCCCATTGTTCTCTTTGAACAACGGTCCGATCCTTGTTTCCTCTTGTCCCCTGTCCCCCTGACGCATGAGCGCTGAGCGCCTGTCGGAGCGTACCATTCAACGAGCATCGCGGAGGACTTACGTCAAAATCTTGGATACTGCCTTTGAGCTTCTCGGTCGCCAAGTCATCCTCACAGATTGCCCAGTAGAATTGTGCCTTGTTGTCCAAAGGAGGTCAAATATTGAAGTGAGAGGAGAGTTGCTTAACGGCGAACATACCCTCACGCTGAAGCTCCTCTGATTCCAAGGCAGCCAAAGCCGTGATATTCAGCTGAACCTACACGACGATATTGCGCGAGCATGTCATGTGTGATAGATCGAAAACGCACGTATCACGATGAACATCTTGCCGTTGCTCTGGTGTTCATTCGAGAATCTTGGCAATGAAATTCCCTTCCTGAAGAATTAGGACAAGCGGTGAGTACCCTCGTTCGCGGACGTACACGACGTATCTTATGAAGAATGATATGAGTGCGACACCAGTCTAACGCAGACAACGAAGGAGAACATCCGATGATGACACATGACGGAACTTGTTGCTGTTTTGGCGATAAATCCCAAAGCTTTGTGGCCCGGGTGTGGATGGTCAACGCGTCAACTTACAAAGCGCGTACCACGGCGCACTGACGACCGAGAGGATCGAGCAGCGGTCCCAGTTGTCGCCCACGTTGCTTCGATACAATCCATTCGGCCTACAATCACGCCGAACCCCACACCGGACAAGGGAACTGCGGACAGATCGTGGCAAGAGGAGCATGAGGAGCATCTTGATTCTCAACCACACCGGTCCACACGCAGTTAAAGCTTTGCGGAGAAGCCTGACACGGATGTGGACACTGCGGAAGACCGAATCCCGCGACGGCGTATAATTTCGGAGGACAAGTTCCATCAACGCCGGTGCGGGCGGTCTTCGTGTCATTCAGACACCCGGCGGGCCGGCTAATCTGACCATGGCTAGTATGCCATGAGCGTGCGGAGATGTACGGCGATCTTCATGGCCATCGGAGTATTGACGACCTGCCAGTAGAGGTGGGCAACCCGGGACGCCTCGAGGAGTGCGGGGCTATGCGCTAGCGGCATCCTCGGTGACCATCTACAGTCGAAGTCCGGTACTCCCCTAGCCCAAGAGATGACTCAGATGAGTCATGCACCAACTCAGGATGCTTGGGCGGCGAGATAAGAAATCGATGTGTGGACAGAGGAACCGGCGATTTCCTGGAAGCATGCTTGTTCACGGCAGGCGGAGGTTCATATGAGCAGGAAAGGTCCCATTCCGTGGCACTAGCACTCACCATCGAATCCGGAAGACTCGGAATGAGCCGCCAGCTGTCCAGCGGTCTTCGAAGTACATAGTGCACGGTGGCCGTTCGGACTCGAGTAGACCCACTGGCAAATAAGCATGAGACACACCCGGGAACTGAGGTCGTATCTTTCACAATGATTGCAATGGGGCTAGTTGGCAACTCACCAAGAATACAAGGTGGAAGTGCTAGGAAGCCCGAGAGCCTCTCTACAGAGTGGCGATGAGAACAGCTTGCCATTTGCCATCCATCAGAAGGGAAGCGTAGTGTACAAGATGGCTGCAATATACGGGAGCTGGAGCACTAGAATTTTCGCAAGACGAGACCAGGAAGCAAGCCTGTGTGTGAGGCAGGTGTGAGGCAGTCTGAGGCAATGCCGCAGTGAAGCGCTGTGAGCGCAGGTAGAAGATGACGCGTGGGAACGTCTCGAAGCGGTGAATGCTGTGTTTGGCCCTTCCCGCTTAACCATTCTTTAGGCCTTTTCCACTGAGCTCAGAGCTGTCGATGGACACGGAGACTTGACCATTGCCCTTGGATGTCGGCCACGGAAGCATTTGATCTTGGAATACGCAATTTCCCATATCTCTTGTTGGGTTTTCACGCTGTCTCCCCCAACGCCTCGAGCTAGCTTGTGATCATGGCAGTTCACCGCCTACAAGTGATCCGTGAGACCAGTATCCTCAGAGTCAGTCGCCACGGTCATACAGAGGACTGGACTCGCTCTGTGGATGCCCCGAGGACCGTGGACGTAGTGTGGAAAGCTACCTTGGACCAATCACCCAGGAAACGTAAAGCGCCTTCCGGACCCTGACCTTCCGCCTCCGGAGACTCATATTTCTGCAAGGGGTCTCGCTGTTCGGACCACAGAACCTTGCCTCGCCGATCAGTCTTCCTCCTTGTCCTCGCCTCGCCCTGCGCCCGATTTACTGCGCCCGGCGACCCGTTAAAACATGGACGAGAGGAAGCAGGGAGCCTGTTGCGCTATGTCCCAGGTTGCGATTACTCTCTATGACATACACTCCACCATCACTCAACCGTGGGCCCCTAATATATGGCGTATACGGTATGTTACTCGTTATACCTTGATCAGACTGCGCGCTGACGTCGTCCTAGGTTCATCTTGAACTACAAGCGGATCCCCTACCGCACCGTTTGGATGGAATTCACGGACGTCGAAGGGACTCTCCGCGCCATCGGGGCTCCTCCTGCGTCACGAAGACCGGACGGCCGTCCGGTCTATACCCTCCCCGTCATCGTTGACCCCTTCCGATCCACGAACGCCCCCGTCGTTCTTGCCAATGTCAACACCATCGCTGAATACCTCGAGGCGACGTACCCCGCCCGCTCCATCTTTCCCGAGGGTTCGCGTGCACTCCAAGCCCTGTTTGTCCACTACATCCAGGACACCTTCGTCAAGCCGTTGCTTCCGATTATTGTCCCCCTCACGCATGAGCGCCTGCCGGAGCGTAGCCAAACCCATTTCAACGGGCATCGCGGAGGACATACACCGGCTCCTGCGGCTCTGGTCGGACATCAGCGTGAACAGGCATGGGCCGCGGTCAGGGAGCAGTTCAATTTCCTTGCTTCCGTCCTTGACAAGAACACTTCGGATGGGAATGGCATTGTCGTGATGGGTCGTGATGTGTCTTACGCCGACTTCGCACTGTGCTCGGTGCTGTGAGTTTGTTCTCTTTGTGGACAGCTTCATAAGAGAGAGAGACTCACGGGCTCGCAGGATATGGGTAGAAAAAGTGTCCCCTCATGACTGCTGGGCGAGGATTCGTGAATGGAACGGTGGGAGATGGGGGAAGCTGTATAATCGCTGCCGAGAGTATATGGACGTATACTGAGAAGTATCACTTCCGACAAAACTGTTGAATCCCGAGATATCATACCCTTTCCTCATGGCTGGTCCAGCGTATCCCACCTACGTTCGAGCTGAGGTCCTCTTGCCTGACTCGCGGCTCACTTCAAGGAACACTCATCAGGCGGACAAGACTCCTGTCGCGTCCTTGGACGGTGACCACCCATGCGTGAGGATGACGGGAAGGTAGCGGCTCGTGCAACTCGCCTGAATCCTCTGATTGTCAACGGGCAGCTGCCGAGATGACGTCGACGCACAGCTCGATATCTGTGTATGAGGTGTGTGATATGAGAACAACAGTCAAACGAAGGGGAACGACACGGCACTTTGATATACTTACTTGCCACACTGACACCGACGCGCACGATGGTTCGTGCTAATTGTACATGAGACGGCTCCCGTCGTTGGAACGCCCGAGTGCTACCTGGAGAGCCACTGTTCCTTGCGGGAGCGGGTCCTCGGAGCCTACCCCGAATCATGATTCCGAATAGTCCCAATATGAGAGCAAGCGTACGGAAGCTATCATCGAGTGAGGAGGTCCACTGACCTCTACTGACCCTCGGCGTAGCTTCTTCATAGCTTATGAGTACTGGAGGTCATGGAAGCTGAGATCTGAAAGAGTGCAACTCCGAGGTCTGTCGTAATCTTCTTCAACTTGATGTAACAAAGTAGATAAGTAACCAGAGTAAGATGATTCTGATGAATGATGTAACTTGAATGCTGCTACTACGCGCGTCTCCATCAGTGACCGCTAGTCCCTTGCCTTCTCTTGACCAAGCCCCATCACCCGACTG
>WJSG01008835.1:0-12259 GCA_016618145.1 Sanghuangporus lonicericola | reverse complement strand
GCCCGTGTTTGGCGGGACGCGTGTCACGTGCGCTGCCCGCGCGTTTTGTTGATCGCGTTCAACAAACGCGTCGCGCGGTACACGTGCGCTGCGCGCCAGAGGTATAAAAGCGGCGTCCTTGCGACGGTGGGACCTTTACACCCCCCGTTGTCGTCGCTGCACCTCAAGGCCGTTCTCGTCGTAAGTGACTTTGTGATTTGTTATTCGGTGAGCAGAATTTAACACGATGCGATTTGCGCAGGCCCGCCCAGCCACACTTCTCTCCCCATCACCACCATCTACTACAACACTACACAATGTCTGGCAAGGGCAGCGGCAAGTCTAAGTCTGGCAAGGCCGCCGGCGATGCGGCTGTTAAGGGCACCTCCCGCTCCGCGAAGGCGGGTCTCCAGTTCCCCGTCGGTCGTGTCCACCGTCTCCTCAAGAAGGGCAACTACGCGCAGCGTGTCGGCGCGGGTGCACCTGGTGAGCCGCTCTTCCGTTCGCTCCACGCTGTAGTCGATTCTAACCTTTGGCGTGCGTCCAGTCTACCTCGCAGCGGTCCTTGAGTACCTTGCCGCTGAGATCCTCGAGCTTGCGGGCAACGCGGCGCGCGACAACAAGAAGCAGCGTATCGTGCCGCGCCACTTGCAGCTCGCCATCCGGAACGACGAGGAGTGCGTCTTGCTTTGCGTTCGTCCTGATATACGCTTGGCTGACCTCGTGCTGCAGACTGAACAAGCTCCTCGGCCACGTCGTGATCTCACAAGGCGGTGTCGTCCCCTTCATCAACCCCGAGGTGCGTTCCTGCCTGCATCTGCATTGTGTTTCTCTGCTGACGAAGCGCGCACAGCTCCTGCCGAGCAAGACGCAGAAGGGTCGCAAGTCGGACGCATCGCAGGAGGTGTAACCCCCTCGGTGTCGTTCTTGATTCTCTTGTCCTCCTTCGTCACCACACGCACCAGGCGGTTTCGATGTATGACTATTGTATGATACGCTGTTTGTACGTTAGACCCTCAGGCTATTCCAATACCACGCACCTTCGAGTGCATTCCCAGAATCATCCTTCATCGCCGCAGGCTCTTCGTTCCAGGGGGGGCGCGCGTCATTCGGTGATCACAATGCATGGAAAGACACCGAACCTCCGCCCTCTTTCTGAAGGCATCGCTCGCGCTGGAGGGATGAGGTTGTGCCGCGAGAGATGGAAACGGCTTGTGGCGCATGGATTATGTCCAACTTCGAGTTCGCACGGAAGACATGACGTCAACGTAATAGAGGGCCCTGATGGTTTTGCGCAGCGCAAGCAACGACGGACACGGGATCCATGAGCATGCACGTCTTCGCAGGTGTGGTTAAAGCGAAGCTCGGACGAGCAACGGAGGAGAAGAGGAGGGGATTCGAGGGTGTGCGCAAGGGGTGACGTCAGGCCACGTGGGGCAAAAGTTGCAGCCGAGGGCGGGGGAGTGGAGTGCGGGCAGCAGCAGAGCGCGTCTGAGGCTGCTCATTTGTTGCCAGAACTCGCTCTGCTCTCTGTTCTCTCTCACTCGCCAGCGACGGACTGGCCGACACCGACACCGCCGCCCGCACACGACGCCGCCGCCCGACGAGCGACCGGCGAGCTTCCGCCCCCGTAGCACTCACCGCCGCGCCGCGCTATCGATCTCGAAATGGCAGGCCCTCCGTTAGCCCATTCGGTGCGTCCCCGTCCGTCGGCCCGTCGTCCACCTGTGCTCACCTCTGCATTCCCCGCTGCGTGTGCNCGTCCCCGTCCGTCGGCCCGTCGTCCACCTGTGCTCACCTCTGCATTCCCCGCTGCGTGTGCCGTAGCATGCCTCCTCGCCCCGTCCGTCTCCCGTCCAGCCCCTCCACTCCTCAGGTCCCTCGACACACCCCGCATCCTCCCCCGCACACTCTCCCCCACACGCGCCGCCCGTCCTCTCCTCCACACGACCCTCGTCCTCCTCCCCTGGCGACCTCCCTGCGCCCTCTGCGACCTCCAATCCACCGCCCGCCGGCTCTGGCCCGACAAACGACGACATCGAGGCCGTCATCCAAATGGCCATGGCGTCCTCTGCCTCGCCGCGGGCCACAAATCCGCCCCGTGACACGCGCACACAGCTCTTTGTCGGAAATGTACGTCCTTCGCTTCCTCTTTTCTTCTTCGCATGTCCGTTTCTCTCTCTGTACGCCGTCTGCACCTGCGTCCACACTCCCTGCGCCGCGCCACGGCTGTCCCGCTTTCGTTCCGACACGAGCCGGCGACCAGGTCGGTCTACGTCGGTCGCGAGCCGTCCGAGTTGGTCCGTACTGCGTGGATGGCGTCGCGAAAGAAGACGCTTGTGGCCAGAGACGGCTTGTACGATGCCGCGCGATCGGCCGGTGATTCTCGTGTCATCATGCGGGCTCCAAGTGATCGTGAAGGGAGCAAGCTTTAGTAGCAGGAGGGCCGGCTACACGGTGCTATGGATGGCCTGCTGGCTGTAGACGCGACGCAACCTACTCGACGGTATGACCCCGGGATAGGTTCGGGGCTCTGGACGGCCACCGGTCTGCACTTGGGACCCGTGCAGGAATTCAATCCGGGTGTTTGTATGCACCGCAATATGCTGGTCTTGTCAGGACGCGGATGGAGTGCATCAGCCACTTGCGCCGTAGGTGCAGGCGCGGTCCACGCAACGGCCATCGTGCTGTCTCGCCGTCGCCGTTCCGCCTCGTGGCCGTCTCGTTTTCACCCCGAGCCTCAGACGAGGTCTTCTTAGCTGCTCGCGTCGGGCTGCGTTGTGGCGCCTTCGAAGCAACGGCCGACAGCACGTCCGTTCGGAGACGCCTCGTAGCTTGTTGGACAGCATGACGACATCGGATCGACTGTCGACGGTCGTGCCATCCCGGATTGGTTGCGTTGAGGTCGATTGTGGATGGCCGTGCAAGCTCTACGCCTTACAACGGTCTGTGGACGCGCTTGCTGACGATGTTATGCCCCGTAGCTCCCCTACCGCGTGCGCTGGCAAGATCTCAAGGACCTGTTCCGTCGAGCCGGCACCGTCCTCCGCGCAGACGTCTCGCTGGGCCCCGACAACCGCTCAAGAGGATACGGGACCGTCCTGCTCGCCACCGCAGAGGACGCAGGACGCGCGGTGGACATGTTCAACGGGTACACCTGGCAGACACGAACGCTCGAAGTCCGCCCAGACAGGATGGGCGACGACATACCCGGCTTCGGCGCGCCTGGCTTCGGCATGAACCCCGCCGCCGCTGCGATAGGCGTTGGCGTCGGTCTCGGCGGCCTGGCGGGTGCGGGAGCCTTTGGGGCGCTCGGGGCCTTTGGTGCGCCGCTGGTGGGCAGTCTGTCTCCCGTTCCTGGGTCGTTGAGTGGCACAGGCACCCCCGCCGCTGGTTCTGCACTCGCGTCGCCCGCTCCGACGCTTCCGCGCTTCCCGGGCTTGTCGCCGTTCGGTGCGGGCGCAGCTCTGGGCGAAGACGAGCCGGGCTCAAGACCTGGCACCGGACAGCAGGCGAGCAGGAACCTGTTCGTCGGGAACGTGAGTGTGTTCCGCATGTATGCGTGATGCGGCGAAGGCTGACACAGTGTGTTCGGTAGCTGCCGTTCCACATACAGTGGCAGGACCTCAAGGATCTGTTCAGGCAAGCCGGCGCTGTTCAGCGCGCGGATGTTGCGCTGGGTGCGGATGGACGCTCAAGAGGGTTCGGTACGGTAAGCTTCTCGAATGAGGCGGATGCTGAGCGCGCCGTACGCATGTTCAACGGGTGAGTCTCCGTCTCTGTCTGTCTGGCGGTGGCTTTCTTCCTTCGGGACTTTTCTCTTGTGGTTTCGATTGCATGTTGTTCGTAAGCTATGTCCAAGTCCACGTTCTCCGCGGACCGTCGGCGTATCGCAAGCAAATGTCATGCGTGACCATGTTGATTCCAAATCGTCAATCCTAATTCTGCAATTGATCTGAGTCGCACGGACGAGGCACACGCAGTATGCTCAGTGAAGCTACCGCTGGTCCGTCCCATGCGTTGTCATCGACCGTGGACGGGTTCTAGATCGCGCCCCGATGGACGTCCTGATCCTGATCTGCGATCGTCCCTCCGCTTTCCCCCTTTCCTGCCTACAGAGCCTGGCTTGCCATTCGCGATTGAAGCTGACACACGCTTGTACCGTTCAACCAGGTACGAATACAACGGCCGCCCGCTCAAAGTCCACTTCGACAAGTTCGCGCCGCCCGCGAGCTCGTCTGCCCCGCTCGTAGGCCCGACCGCGGCGTCGTCGACAGGGACGTTCGCGTTCCACCCGCTCGGCTCGCCGTACGGCCAGCAGCAGCAACCGGCCCCGTCGCGGACGTCGTCGCTCGCACAGCAGCTGCTCCAGTCCCAACTCGAGGGGCGTACCTCCCAGCCGCCGTCGCTGCTGGGGTCGCGCCGGCCGAGCGCACCCGGGTACGGGTACGACGATACGGACACGGACGCGCTCGCGGCGCAGCTTGCGCAGAAGCTTGCTCTTGCGTCGCCGTCGTCGCCGGCCCAGTACGGACGGCAGCAGCAGTTCGACGTGCAACAGCAGCAGCAGCAACAACAACACCCGACGCATATTCCGATACCCCCGGCGATACAGTCGCCGTATATGTTCGACTTTTTGCAGTCGGGGCCGACGACGCCGTATGATGTGTATGACCTCAACACGTACCAGCGTATGGCTGGGCTGGAGGGGTACCAGAGCCAGGGCCAAAGCCAGAACCAGAGTCAGTACCTGCAGCAACAGGTACAGGAAAGTGCGTTGTCCCCTGGGTACGGCACCGCCGCGTATGAGCAGAAGGATGTATCTCCGCCTAGCATGGGGTCTGGTTCCGGGTCGACGCAGCAGTCGCACCGACCGTCGCCTTCGGACTCGTTGTCGGCGACATCACAAGCCGGCCACCCCTCGCCACAACAGACCGCGACCTCTCCTACGACATCCTCACGATCGCACGCGACCCCGCAGCAGCAACACCACCACCCCGCCCACCCCGGCCCGATAGCACTCCCGCCGCCTCCGCCAGTAACAGCGTTCCCAGTCCCGCCCCCGCACGCGCTCTCCCCGCACCACTTCATCGCGACGCCGCCGATCCCGGGGCACCCGATGAGCCCGATGCATCACCCGCTCATGGGGATGCACATGATGACCCCGCACGGGCTGCCGCCGATCACCCCAAGCATGCCGTCGTTCACGTTCCTCCCGCAGCCGTCGCCGGGGGCGCACCACCCGTCGTCTGCGTCCGCGGAGGCGCAGCAGCACGACCGCCAGATGCACGCGCACGCGGCGCACATGCAGCACGTCATGGCGCCGTACACGCCGTTCTCGCCGGGGCTGACGATGTCGCCCGGGGCGTTCTGGGGGCGGCCGGGGTCGGGGGCGAATCCGTATATCAATACTGCGGTGGGCGCCCCGGTGCGCTCTGGCGATTATGTGAGTTACGGGTATGCGCATCCGCACCAAGTGCAGCAGCAGCAACATCAACAACAACAGCATCAACAACAGCAACAGCAGCAACAACGGCAGCAAGAACCCGGAGGGCAGCAGCAGCAACAGGAGCAGGAAGGGAGGCCGCCCGACGGGTACTTCCCGCCTGTCGCCGTGTCGGTGGCGATGGCGCAGGGCGGGACGGGTGCGGTGGCGGGCGAGGAGCCGGCGGACTACTTCCCGTGGATGCCCCCGCCGCCGTCTGCGTCCGTGCACGGGACGAGCGGGCTGGCGAACGAGATTCTGCGCGAGGACAGCACGAGCCGTGTCGCCGCCACCACGAACGGGAACGGCAACGGCAACGGGGTGCAGGAGAGCCCGGGCGACAGCGACGGGACGGGTGCGGGCACGGGGACGACGGGCAGCGGCGCGGGCGCGGGCTCGAGCTCGCGCGCGACGTCGTGGCACACGGAGTCGAGCTACTCGGGGGAGGCTGCGAAGGCGCAGGTGCGCGCGCAGGCGCGTGCGCTGGGCCCGGGGGGCATGGACGCGGATACGTTCGGGGCGGAGGAGGGGGAGTCGCCGTTGGCGCAGCACTTGAATGGGAACGGGAACGGGGACCACAAGCCGCGGGCGTACTCTGCGGAGACGGCGGCGAGTGGGGGTGGGGAAAGGGGTCCGCTGTCGAGAGCGGACTCGGACCCGGTGAAGAAGATGCTGAGGGGGTCTGAGTCTGGTTCTGGGCCGTCCTGAATGCTGATTTGAAGAGGAGGGAGGGAGGTGGGTGGGTGGGTATCTTGTTTGGTTCTGAGATATAGGGTTGATTATCTTTGGTGGTAAACTGGCATGGGTACGTAGGTAATGTGGAGGGCTGCATCTCATGGGGTCGATGTACATAGAAGCACTGAGCAATGTTTGGTCACTAGCTGCTGGTATCTTATTTGTTTCTCGGCACATTAGCGTACGTATATACCATCATCGCATGCATCCCTTCCTGTGTCTGTCGGTACTACTAGCTTTGCTATAGCTATAGCGTTTCCTCTCTCCCCTCCTCTCTCCTTTTCTCTCTCTCTGCTCCTGTTCTAATACGAAATGCGATTCGTCGTTATCCATGTGCTCGTCTCGTCAACCTCCCATGGCATGCGGCATACGGGCACCGATCGGAGAAGCCATCTCTACAGCACATCTTCACGGTCGCAGAATCTCGCGCATGCTGAATTCGAGGCCCAGGCAAGGGCTCTACAACCGCTTTCTGATAAGCTCCTACTATGACAACTCAATTGAACTCTTCGATGGGTCTAGTACTTACCACGGACAACAATTTATATGTGGTAGTGGTTCAAAGTTGACTTCCTTTTTAGGGTGCTGTGCAGTGACACATCTTGATCGTAGATCTCATGAGTCGCCGACTCGCGTGCAGCATCGCCGACTCGCTTGAGCTCGCTTGCAGCATCGCCGACAGTCATCATGATCGCAAGACTGTGTGGGATACTTAAGGCCCGGCGATACCTTGCAGCTGAACTTCTCGACTTGTTCTCGACGTTCGTCCTGCACGGGTTGGAGCATTTGAAGAGATCCGTAACACTGGTGAAGTACACTTTGATCGAAAACAACCGTCATTATCATTCAACCCATAGCTCACATACTACCCGCAGTCCCCTGCATTGACACCTCGCTTCCTCCACATCCTGGTCTCAACCGTTGACCGGACACCTTCCTTTCGAGATCGATGGCTGACATAACCCCCGAACGACGCCCTATACTCCCGGCAGCCCGCAGCGTCCTAGAACTGCCATTCGAGATCTTGGTCGACATCTTCGCGATGGTAGACGCTCTGGACTCCTGGGGCACACTGGGGGTTGCCCATGGACGCGGCGTAGCCAAGCTCATGCTCGTATGCCGCTATTGGCGCGACATGGCATATGCGACACCGGAGTTCTGGAGACGCATCGATGTCGTAGAACCCCTGGACAGGGTCTCGCTGCTCTTGGAGCGGTCCGGGGGATGCACCATCGACGTCCGCATATTCTACCCATGGATCAGGAAGTATCAGCCCCTCTGCCGCGAAGCAATCGCGCTCATTCTTCCTCACGCCCACCGCATCCGATCGCTCTACATCAATCTACACATGGACCACTACCCGGCCGTGTACGAACTCCTCGAGCGCGACATGCCTGCCCTGGAGTATCTGGACCTTGTTCCCATCCGCGATTTTCGTTCCAAGGTCCACTACGATCGCAATTATGCAACCTGCTCGCTGTCGCGCCTGAAGTATCCTCGCCTCCGCTCCCTTGTATCCCAACGGCTCCACGTCCCTCACCCTATGGGCTTTTGGAGGACATTGCGTACCCTGAAGATGTACGACTTCCCACGTACGGCGTCGAGCGAATACCTCATGCGCGACGTCATTGCCGTCCTCAGGGCGAACGGCGGCCTAGAAGAGTTGGTTCTCTGGTGGTATAGTGGTACACCTACCGCGTTGCCACCGAACCATCAAGAGAGCCGGACTACACTCCAGTCGAGCGGAAGACAGCTCTTCGCTCTGCGGAACCTCCGTCTCCTCTCTCTCCACGGCACATATCCCTGCGTGACGGAGCTCCTGGACCACCTCTTGATACCGGAGGACATTCCCTATGTGGATATGCGGGTGAACTTGACTTCTGGATACGCTGCCGATATTCACGAGGTCGCGCAAATGTTCGGCGCACTTATTCCCGCTCATCTACGGTTTCTGCAAGAGAGGATGTCCAACGTCTCCTTCACCGGGCCTGCTAGAACCGCCTACTACACATGCTGTACTCCGCCCTACACGCACGCCGACCCGGAGCGGGCTCCAGAACGCACTGCCATCGCCTTCAATCAATATCCCGGGACTCCCGTGCCGCAGAGTATGAGCCTTGGGGTACGCTGTCTCGTCGGAGTCCTCGGGTACGCGACCGTGCGCTGTCTTTCCTTGACCGGGTTTCCTCCGCATGCGGAGGACGACTCCTACGAACGAATGTTCGACGCTTTCCCGTCCCTCGAGGAACTAGAAGTCAGCGGCACAAATCTGACGATCAGACCGGAACTGTTCACGGCGCTCAGCCCTGCTCCGCGTGCAGACGGCGGGCGCGAAGTCCCGCGGTGCCCGCACTTGCGTGTCCTGGTTGTACATTGTGCACGCATGTCACGCAGGTGGACCGGTCCACATGTGCTGGAGCTTCTGGAGGTGATAGGAGGATGCGCTCTGGCTCGCGCCGAGAGCGATGTCAGGCTCCAAAAGGTGGTCCTGCACTTCTGGGTCAGTGCGGTGACCGCCGCATTAGAGCTGGAGGAGCCTGAGCGAGTGGAGGATGAGGGGAGTCGAAGTCTCAGGGAGCCGCTGGCGCGGATGGGCGGGGTTGTGGGCGTGGTCGAGCACGACTACAGTCATGGAGCGGCAGTGTGTGCAAGGTGTACTAGCGGATACTAGAAAGGCATGTCCGCATGTTCGTAACTGCGTTCTCCTGCGGTATCTGACACCCTCATCTCAGGTACAGCCCGTGTATTCTCGATGCATCAGTCAGGATGTACAGGCACCATCAGTCACCCGTGAAGATAAAACCGGCGGAGAAGTTCGCTGAGCATGCATGTCTTTTGACACCACTTCACTGCCTTCGCGATTGAGTTCTTACCACATCCTCTGCAGACGGAGATGTATATCAGCATGTGCACTGGCTACTGAAGCTCGATTACGGTGACTATCTCGCAATTTCGCATGACATGCACGTGCCAGTGTCTCAGCGGGAAGATGCGACACTCGACTGTCTAGTGAACGTGGTTCTCCCAGGGAAAGTACGCCCACACGAGCAGCGCTTGTGGGCTGTCGGCGTCGATGGCGGAAGCCGAGCGAAGCGCCCCTCCTCAAAGGTATGGAGAGTAGAAAAGGAGAACACCCAAGTTCATCGGCATGCAGGATCTCCTGTCATGTTCGCGTCCATGTGGTGTGCCCTCCTGCTTTTGCTTGCCTCTACGGAAGTCTCAGCGACTCCTCTTGGCGTTGACGTTCCCAACTCCCTGGCCCCGGGACTGGAGCGGCGAGCTATCTTGGGCGGCCGCATAGGTTTGGGCGACTCTGCGGACCAGTGAGTAAAACGTTCATGCCTTACTACGGCGGGGTAGACTTCACATCCCACTGTGCAGGAAGTATCTCATCTCGGTAACCGTCGGCGAATCCATCCTATCGCTGGAGCTCGGTGAGCAGCCCGCATGCGTAGCTCATCTGAAAGCGAGCCGTCTGATATTCATGCTTGTTCGCACAGACACATACACGTCCGATCTCCTCGCTCTTTCGGACACATGTCAACGACAGGCCTGCCGAAACGCGACGGGATCGAAGTATCACACGAGCGCGACGTTCCATGAAGTCCGCAACTCTACTGGCCTTTCTGCCGCCAGCCTCGGGATGGAAGGAGGGGAGGTGCCCCTGGGCCTTCTTGGTCTCGACAACGTTACTATCGCGGGACTCTCTGTTGTCAACCAAACTGTCGGCGTCGTTGAGGACACTAACGACACGACGACCTACGGGAACGGTGCCGTAGGGGTGTTTGGTCTTGGATTCCCTCTTTCCAGGTCAGCTTCGTAGATTCTACATCACCTCGCAGCGGCACTCCGGCTCATCGTTCTCTACATTCTTCCCAGCTTGCTCGAGGATGAGATGCTCGCATTGGAGGTACGTCCTCTTTCATGCCAGTGTCTTCCTGCCTTACATCGTCCTATGCAATCTGCCAGTACAACGTCACCACAGAGTCCACGGTTTCCGATCCATTCATCCAGCACATGGCGGATTTTGGGCCCACCGTCCCAAGACTTGCACTATCTGGAGCGATTGAGGAGCCAATCTTCTCGGTACTTATGTCTGCATCCAACTCGTACGCTACTAAGACCGATCATATGTCAGATCACCCTGCAGCGGGACACCATAGACGTCTCCGGCACCGGCCAGCTGACGATCGGCGAGCTCCCCGAGGGCGTCGACAACTCGAGCATCACCTGGGTTCCTGTGCGTCTGTACGATTTGTCTTCTGCCCATGGCCTGCAACCTCCGACCTTCGCGCCGAATGAGACAAGCTACCCTGAGTGAGTCACAGGCACTACCTTCCCCCAGTAGCGTACCTGCTGCATACTGAGAATCCGGCTCAGATACTGGGAGATACCACTGGACGCCGTCTTCCTCGACGGGAAGCAATTGCCTGTGTCAGACGAACACGTCGACGGCGGGATTATCACCGCGGTCATCAGCACCGTATGTGATCCCATCCTCCTACACGGGCGCGGCTGACGTCGGCACAGGGAAATTCTCATATCGCCGGTCCAGCGGACGTCGTGAGCAACATTCACGAGGCTCTCCCCCCAGTATCCTGTGCCAACGTAGCAGACATCACGCACAACCTCACCTTCCAGGTCGGCGGGAAGCTCTTCCCCGTCGACCCGCGTGACTTCTTCTCCGAGTCTCTCTCCAACAACGCAAGCGGGGCGACATGCGTTCCGAACATCGCAAACCGCACCACCGACATCACTGGCGCCACATTTCTTTTCAGCTGGGTGTTGGGGGCCCCGTTCCTGAAGAGCAACCTCGTCGCGTTCTACTACGGAAACCTCACGCACCCCTCCGTCGACCCCCCGCGCGTCGGGCTCATGTCCCTCGTCCCGCAGAACGCCAGCGCGCTCCTCGGGGACGCCGTCAAGGAGGCGCAGAGTGCTAGGGGAAGCTTCGAGTGTGAGTACCTATTCCCTGAATCCCCCTTTTCATCTCTGATGGCAAATGCTGACGAGATATGCACAGCGACGACCCAGGCCGCCCCGACAGCGAGCAGCCTGATCACTGGTGTCCCCACAGCCACGATCCCAGGCCGGAAGCCCTCCTCGGTCGCGTCCGCTTCGCCCTCGGGCTCGGCCAACGCCGCTGTGTCTCCCAAGTTCGCAGCGTGCACTGGGGACACCCTGGGAACCATCCCATGCGTCATGCTCGCTCTTCTGTCACTCTCGTCGGTGTGCATGCTGTGATTTGGCTGTGATCGATGGAAATATGTACCTGTCCTGATTTATATACCGCTCTCGGGAAGGACGTACGTTATTAGGCTTTTGAGATCAGAGGTCTGGGCATTCCATTCGGGTGTCGGAGGAAGAGCTGAGGAAGACCTAGGAAGACGGACACAGTAGATGCTGGAGCGCTGCACCACGCTTCTCGTTCGGATAACTTATCATATCTCCTTCTGGATCGCGTCTACTGCGTCTTCATTATCAGGTGGAGTTGTGCACCTTGCATGGTTCCAGAAGATATCACCAAATGGGGTTCCACAGCAATCGGAATCAAGGATGCGTCTCCATCATTCTACCAAGGATGTGTCTTGCAGCTGTGCAGCTTGCATGGACTAACGCGTAGCACCATATGGGGTTCCACTACGATCGGATTTAGGAGGCGTCGCCGGTTCATTGACGAAGCCGTCAGCGTAACATCACACGAAACGGGCGTGTCATCCAAGTGTTCATCTATATCGATAGCATACATGTGAAACCATTCGACCAGCGATGCACCGCGCAAGTGCTTTTGTGTATACTCGACCAGCCAGCTAAGCTGTTTAGGACAGGTTGTCGGGGCGGAGGGAACGGACGACCTTGCCTGCGGGGCGTGATATAACGCGTCAATATCGCTGCTCATGCACACGGAAGGACGGGACGTACCTGCGCGCCAGATCTCCTGCTCGTCGATCTCCTTGAGCTCCTTCGCGAGGTCCTCACGGTACGTCGAGCGGCCGTTGAACTCAAGCGACCGGCGGGTCTCGGTGCCGTCACGCACGCTCTGGTACAGACGCTCGAAAA
>WJSG01008833.1:0-16800 GCA_016618145.1 Sanghuangporus lonicericola | reverse complement strand
ACCTGACTGCGACGTAGAGGGTGTAGTCGCGTCGTCGCAGGTCACCAAGGTCGACTTGGGCCAGTTCTTTTATCTAGTCACTAATTAGTATGTAGCTCCGACATGCGCTATCTAGGCCTGAAAGAGAATCTGACCTTCTTATCAATGAGGGCGTTTACAAACTGCAACTCCGGCAGGATCTTCGTCTTGTCGTCGTAAATAAATTGGGTCGTGAACTGCCGCCAACGAGGTGAGTGTCAAGCTGGCACATGAACGTGATACCGCACCTTGCGCGTTTGTATCCGGATAATAGGCACCTCGGTGATCTTGTCCTCATCGCACTGAGGAAAGCAGGACGATCAGCCTGACATGACTTGCTGTGTCGACACACGTACAGGGTAGAGTCCCCAATGTTCAACGTAACCGTTCCTGCACCGTCGTGGCGTGAACGTAAGTGGGTCTAAGCCTCCAATGTCAGACATCGCAGCTCTGCAAGCATCAGTATGCCAAGCTCACCTTCCCAGAATATCTCGTCGAGCAGGGCACCGTCGTCTTCAGGATCAAACTTGACGAATGCCGGTTTCTTGTACTCGCCTTTCGGGGTGAAGCGGCAAGGACTGTCGGGAGCGATGATAGACATTGCCTTGCGTTCAACAAGATACGGGTCTACTGCGCGCAATGGGTCGCCCGCCATCGCAATTCGTGGTGGTGGTGGTGGATCGCTGGCAGGAACTGGCGCCTGGCCGCGTCGCGTCGCGACGCGTCGACCACGTGCATACTACAGTAAGTAGTAACTAGCGTCAACTTTCTCCTGGTCCTCGATCGTCGACGATGAGGGCTGGAAAATTATCATCTTTGGAGACGGAAGATGGTGCAAAGGCTTGACACTCACGAGTTGGCGGGTATTTCGAAGTCGGGAAGTATGTAGTAAGTACTTTGCCTACACCTGTGACGGTCGTCTGCCTCCGCTAGCGCTGCTCCCCGAGTCGTGGTGAGCTCCGACATCATTCAGTGTTTAACCAAAGCCCAGAGCAAATACTTAGTACACTGTACCGGCACCAAGCACCCCGGAAGAAGAGTCAAGACTAAGTACATAAGATACGGGGACGGATGATAGCAGCCTAGCAGTAAACAGAGGAGCGGTAAGGCCGGCTTCAGTTTCAGTACGCTGGAATCTAAATAGTGAGCTCGAGTGTCCTCCGTATTATAGTCCGTGTGTTGTCCTGTGCGTCGAGCTCGCGTCTGGCAGTAAGTCGTACTGGTGGGAGGTGGATAGGCGCTGGGAGGAGGTCACGGCGTCGGCACGCGTCGGCCCGGAGCTCGCAGCCCCGTCCTCCTCCGAGTCGACTCATCCTACTACTACTAGTACTTGCTGCCTCGTTGCTTAGAGGGATCGTATTCACTCCTCACTTCTGTATCGGGTCCCGCGCTGTTCCTGCCGCTTATTTTCCTCCCGCTACAGGCTCGTTCATCCTCATTCCGCGCAAGGCTTCGCACTTCGGGTGAGCATTCCTCCTTCCAGACGCAGCGGCCGCCATGTACTCAGTACTTGGCTGTCCAGCACCTTAGGAAGAGCCTGCCAAGATCACTTATCGCTACATATTGACTCCCCACGTCCGCGGAATCTTTCGCAGTTCTGACGTAAGTCTTCAAACGCGCGCGGCGAAGTGAGTGGTGAATTCCAGGATTGTCCTTCATTGGCTACCTTTAACCTCGTATTGTCGGCTGGCCGTGAAACATCACAAGGCGTCAGTGACGGCCCGGGCGCGGCTGTCAAACCTGACCTCGTCCTGCTGATAGGTGCGTCAGTCTCCGTTTCCCCTCACCCTCACGAGAAAACTTGTATTCACGTTGACAAAATTGAAGGCCGTAGCCATGGGACTCATCTCGCAACGTCATGCACATGCTCACAACCTCTGTGGTGGTATGTACCATCAGCAACCCGCGTACACAGCCATCACATTCAAGCTCGAGCAGGCGTTTTCAAGACTCCCCGGGTCGTCTGGTACGAGTAGTAGCTCGAGTCGGAGCAAGCTGGGACCCCAGCTCTCTGCAGGTAGGTCACGCGCAGAAGGTGCCTCGCAAAGCTCCCATTGATTCTCGCGTGCCTAGAGCATACATGCCAGCCGCGACTCCAGCACAACTCTACACGGCGTCGCATCATGTTTGACGTGATGTGTGATCGAGCATGGTGAGTCTGGAAGCATTCATTTGTCTTTGCAGTCAGATCTTCCGCTGACTCGTCAATCAATCAGCGATTTCCAGCCGCGTCGTGTGGCATTGGGCAAGCACTCGAAGCTGTCCATTAAACATCGTCTAAATGCGAACGCCATGACGACAGCCATGGACTCGCATCGAGTCACTGCGTGCTCGACGTCTCCCAGGGTATGTGGGCCACGTTCATGGTGACCCGAGCACGCGGCGCCGAGCTGTTGCGCCACAAGACTGCTTGCTACCCACGGCAGCCGTTCGTCCTCCGGAGTCCCTCTCGACAACGACGGCACATCTCTTCCAAGCACCGGCTGCTCCCACGGGCTACTGTTCGCACATGCAGGATGTTCGCAGGCTATCGAACTCGTGCGGCACTAAAAAAGCTCAGCCAACTGACCGGAAGCCTAGGACATTACGGTGTGACCGCAACGCCGGTTGAGCATATTGTGAAGGCTCACTTGCGCAAGCTACCAATGTGGACCTGGGATCTCGGGACGATAGCAGGAAGCGTTAGTTCCTGGTGCTGTGCGTCGCAAGATCGAGAAGAAGCGAAGGCGTACTTACTCGTGCCTCTCCGAGGGTTAAGTATAAGTACGGAACCCGAGCTAGTGAGGTATTAGACACGATGAAGTCTCCTTCTTTTTCGGCGGATGTTGTCACAGAATTCACTATACTGTACTACATTTCGTCAGCCCACCTCAGGCCCGCCTACTCCTCTGGCCTTGTTCATGTGTCCACTTTTTGATGCTTGCGCGCAGGTACAATCACATACGTAACATGTTCCTTGTTGTCTCTCGAGCTTCGGGATGGCGGCGTGACGGTTGATGTCATTGGGATGATTGTTTCAGCACTGACCGTACACAGCTCGCCGATAATCGCATTGCCGTCGTCAGCACACTCCGAGTCAATGTCCCGGCCGAGACGGCTGGAATCAGCACGGAGACTGTTACTCACTCATCTTCCTACGATTATGAGCAGTATCATGAGGCTCTAGATCGAGGGTCAGTCAGAACCCGTTCTCGTGTGAGCGCACAGCGCTTTGTCGGGATTACTGACGGTTGTACAGGATCTTTAGGTGAGCAGACCACCGAACCTTCGGTCCATCTTGTGGCAGTCGACGTCAGGTTCCGGAAAGTCGATCATGCTCGTTGACATACTCGTTGACATAGCATCTCATCCCACTTGCACTTTGGTCTTCTAATTGCAGTGCTCGCATGCCTCAAGTCATGGGCACAACGTTTGTGCCGGTACTTGCGTTCGTCCACTGTTCAATTGTCATACATCACCCGTCACTCGTGCGCGATTATATAAAGGCTGAGCGTTGTTCCATGGATGTCATCGCAACATTCCTCGACCCTCATTCTTCACTTCCCCATGTCTTCCGAGGCAGATGCTGCTGCTGCGACCGTGGTCCTATTCGACAGAATGTATGTCACATAGCTCGAACCCTTTCGTAACATATCAGGCAATTAGGCTTGCTGACACCGCCAAACAGCTACACAGGCAACTACTGCATTATGGCAACCACAGGTACGTTCACTCTGCCATTGCAAGCTCGTCCAGGTCTACCTGACACTTTTTCTCGC
Source organism: Sanghuangporus lonicericola (assembly GCA_016618145.1). Classification (NCBI taxonomy): domain Eukaryota; kingdom Fungi; phylum Basidiomycota; class Agaricomycetes; order Hymenochaetales; family Hymenochaetaceae; genus Sanghuangporus; species Sanghuangporus lonicericola. The sequence goes on along the minus strand of WJSG01008833.1, from coordinate 13,024 downwards.
CGTAGTTCTCTTCATCTATGACACTTTTCTCACGTTTGGTCGAGAAGTGGGGCTCTTCTGGACCGCAAAGCGCATCAGCGGTGCATCGCTCTTGTTCTACGCAAACAAGTGGATATACATGGCGTACTTTGTCATGGGGTTGGTCCAGTTTGCATCTTTCCCTTCAGATAAGGTAAGCAATTTCAGTCCGAGCGATGGCTACTTAATCTGACCGTAATCAGAGGTTCGCGTGAAACCTCACAATTACTGCGCAATGATTGTTGACGTCTGCAGTTGTTCCATGTTCGTCATTGCGGAGCAGGCAGTGGCACTACTTCAATTCATTCCCGGAGCAGGTAAGCCATGCTTTCCAGTCGTCAGGGCTGCGGGCATGGTCCCTGACACATGCAACCAGTCTTCTCTGCCCTCCGTGCATATGTCTTGAGCAGGAGCAAGCCCCTCGGGCTACTCGTCTTTGCGTTATCTCTAGCACCAGTAGGTGCTAATTTGGTGAGTGCGTCAATGTTCCTTGAAGCATGTATGCTGACACAGAACCGTCTATGTTGCAGGTTCTTTATGGCTATCAACTCAGAGGAGTGAACATCCCCCCGTTTGGATGCGCCTGGACAGACAACACAACTGCCGCATTCGACCTTAGGTTTGCTTCGTTTTGAATCACATCAGATACATTGGGACTGACTGTGTACAAGGCATAGGTTGGCTAGCAATCATATACGACGCACACTGATCCACAGTTCTGCGCAGTTGTGATCATCTCCCGAGTACCGCTCGTTGCAGCCGACATGATACTCATCTACATTACTGTACCATTTCGAATTGTTCGACCAGTCACGCATAACAGGCCCCCAGTCTGGGCGAAAATTGGGCGCCTGTCACGCGTCACCAGGAGGCTGGTCGAAACCACCAGCCGGGCGCTAAGGTCTTCCGGGGGCGGCGCGCTGTCGCGCGCCCTAATTTTGGTAATTTTTGGTCGAATTTTGGCCAAATGTCACGGTCACCGGACCGTTGGTCGAATATGTCCGGCAAAATTCGCGTGTCACGCGTCACATGGCTGGTCGAACCATTCGAAATGGTACAGTACCTGGACAAAGCTAAGAGGCTGGGCCACCCTGACCGATATCCGACAGTCCAAAAGACTCGCGCTGTCGGATATTCTCCTCCGTGGTGGTATGTCTCGTGCCCGCATTATCTGTAGTGACTAAATTCCTGCCTCTGTACACAGGAATCATTTATTTCGCGTACGTCTGGGACCATTATTGGTGGTATATCTGACCAGTGAATGTTGACATGATGGACACTAGCATTCTGTTTGTTTTGAATACCCTCCACCCCATCTTTTCAGCGACTGGGGTGAGTCAGCCCCGCGCCCAAATGCTCGCTCATCTTCACTGACACCCCGACAGGTGGCGGACCAGGGGGCTAGCAGTTACGTCACCGAATTCTCGGCACCATATGTATTTTTACCTCACCTAACAGTAACATGTTTGTACCCTCCTCTCATCGCCGCTCTTCATTCATCCGCTTACAGACTCACAACGATCATCATCTCGCGCTTTCTCCTGGAACTACAAGAAGCAAATCAGATGGTCGTCAGACTCGACTCCGACGATCCATTGCATTCCTCGAGGGGACTGTACAACAGCACACCGAGTTTCATCTCGTCCCTCGGAGGTTTCGTCAATCCAGATCGTCTGGTGCGGTCCGACGGTGACACTCTCGACTCCCAGCTGGACTGGGAGCCCCCGGAGGAGGAATACATGGCACAGGCCGAGTTGCCCCAGGCCGCTGTGTCGTTGTCGTCCGCATAGCATAACCTCTCGCCCCTGCCGGGCGTGGTGATAGCCCCGCCATGCGTGTTATGTATCGATGTGTATTGTTCAGATTCTGTCCGTGATTTATTAGGGGCAAACAGAATTTGACGCGACCTGCCGCGACGTGACGCGACGCGTCAGTCCGCGTCACGTCGCGTCAACGTCGTGTCTCGGCCTTTCTTTTTCTCCTCCAATCCTCTTCCGCACAGGTGTAGCATGAGCTCAGAAGCCAATTACTTACTACTGAAGACTAAATGAATTTGCTACTCCAAGATCTCTGCACCTTCAGCAATTACCATGCCTGTGGCCCCCTTAAGCGCTCGTCAGACGCGTANTCTGAGAGTCTGCGCAAGCTGATAGTATTCGTACGTACTTACAAAATTAGCTTTCAGACGTTACAGGACATTGAGTTGACTCTTAAGTTCGACCAGCCGCGTCTCGGTCGCGTCACACTCGCGGCACAGTGCGCGTCATGTCGCGGCACACTCCGCGTCACGTCGCGTCTCGGTCGCGGCACCGGCGCTTATGTCGCGTCAAGGTCGCGTCACGGTGCGTCTCAGTCGCGGTACGTCGCGTCAACGTCGCGTCAACGTCGCGTTACAACTTCACGGTCCTGGGCCCACCCTCGGGCTCACTCAAGATGCTTTAGCTGAGACTTTTTAAGATTGCTTTTGGGAGCACTCATCAAGCACTGCGTATATGCCAGAATATAACCCTGTGGATATGGGTCGTTCGACGCCTGCAATCCAAAGATCGAACCTACTTTGAGACTCTACATCAACCTGGTGTGTCGACCATCAACTTGCGTCACGTATCCTCACAGACGAACGATGTGTTCGATTATGAGTCTCCTCGGAGCGCGACTATCGTCGGGGTGGGGTGGACACGGGAGGAGATCTTGAGGGCAGCTGGTCGATCAGGGCTCGACGCAACACCGAACATTCGAGAGACTGTGTGCGATGTGGCCTCGAATGCTGAGGCTATGATCCGTTCGACTTGGCTGGCGCTTCTGCAATCGAGATCCCGCTTCCAAATCTATTCACTACGATACTCGCCGCTACACCTTAGCTACACCTTACGGGGGCGGGACAAACTCTCTATTGCTCATATCTACACCGATCTCATCGCCAACGACATCCTGCTACGAGAGGATAAGTCATGGGATAGGTCACCTATAGCCAGCGCCAGCTTACAAATTGAACAGTAAGTACCGGAAGGGAACTTGCGACGTCGCCGCCACCAGAGCATGCACGTACGGAGTAACCTTCTAGATGGGGACCCTCCGGTGAAGACTGTAGTGATGATGCATGCCTCTTCTACAGCCAGGGACGGGCACGGAACATGGATATAAGGGAGCGACTCGAGGCGATGAGCGGACACACCCCCAGATAGTCTTGAACCTCGACGACTGTTAAAACTCGTCAGTTCCCACTCTCGTGCTTGGTTCCGTCAGCCATGGCTCCTCCTAACACAGAGCATCTTCAAACTGGCAACACTGCAAACATGCAAACTGGCGAGGCTCGTGCTGTGGGCAATGTAAGTGAATCACCACAAAATTTGCGATATGAGCCTTTGTACTGACACGGAGTGATACTTAGGATGGTATGTCCGCCACGGGACAAGGCGGGTATAGTGCGGGAGGCCAGGGAGGGACCGGAGCCTATGCTGGGCAGGGCGGGCATGGTGCGTACAGAGGAGACGGGGGTCAGGTCATCTTCGATGGTCAGGGTGGTCAGGGTAGCGGACGTCAAAACGCGGGCGGCGCAGACGGGGTCGGCATGATGCAGCCATGGGCTGGCAATGTCTTCTGGCCGATGCAGTTCCCTCCTTATGGAGTGCCTGGGGCAGCGGGGCATGGTGAGCGACATCAAGGATGAATTGAGAACAATACTGACCAGCGCAGACTTCACAGGTTTCCAGACCGGAGTCTTTGGTGGGAGTAGCGCTTCTCAAGGGGGCGGAGGGTTCCTAGACGAACTTGCCAGGCCTCCCTTTCAGAACATGAGCAGTGCGTACTATCTTGAAGGCAGTGGGGAAAGATGTCTCACCTGGCAAGATAGACGGCAGCAACAGTTCTCCCATGGGCCCAATTCACCCTATTGCCGAGAGCGCACCGTCAGCTGGAGGTGTGCGTCAGAGTGCTGCCACTGGTGAGCGTCATACTAGCGCTACTAAGCAGGTGAACTAACCACTCATTGATCAGAAGCTGCGCCCCCGAGCATGCCAGTGGCAAACACCATGTCCACTGAGGTTACCAGTGCGCCGGTCCAGCTCGTCATGACGCAGGAGCAATTCAACGAAGCTGTCAGCGCTCGGGTTCGCGCTGAACTTGCGAAGAACGACTACACGCTGGATAAGCGGCTGAAAAGGATCAAAGTGCGTCCAGAGGTTCGCGTGAGTGCAGAGCATATGCAAGCATGGTAGTTCGATAGTACTCACCGCTACTAACATTAGCATGCCGTCAGGAAATGCGCGTTACGCTTGATGGGTTGCTCAAAGAAGGTGCCGTCTACGCATTCTCGGCTCAAGCCCTACTATCCGCTGCCAGCTCCTTTGGCACCGGGTGCTGAGAAGCGGAAGGATCGTGATGGAAACGATCTATGGAATCCGGACTGGGATTCGCCCGTAGACCAGGGCGTCAATGCTGATTTCATAGAGGCCGTAGTCGGAGTTGTGCTACAGACCGGTGGTCAGTGAACATTCCCCATTTACGCTGACTTTCATAGCAGATCAATACTTACACACATCATGCATACAGTCGTTACCTACCGTCTCAAGTCAAGGTGGCTTGCGGAACCTGCGTTGATTAAGCATGCCGCCCAAGCTCACTTCCGACATCTGAGGCGCCAGTTCAACTACCGCAAAGATGGCAACGGCATTCGGCACCTGCTCGCAAAGAACAGTAAGGATCATCGCCAGGCGCGACGCTCTCGGGTACGTACTTGTCATACGCGTTATGCACCCGGCTCTCCGGGCTAACAGAATCGCATATATAGAAAGCAAACCGCCGTCGCAAGGTCATTCCGCCGTTCCGGAAGGCATTCGGTCGTGGAGAGACGGAGGGAATCGAGCAGCTGATACAAACACCCTGGATGAGCTCTGAGGCCAGCACAGACGGTGAAGCTGATCCAGCTGAGCGTGAACGGATGAGGGAGGAACAAGGTGCAGGGAGGAAGGCCTTGGAGACGCACACCATGATGTTACGAGCTGATCAGGTACGTCAGTCACAATGCTCCCATGATGCTCAATGGTATACTGACTCACCTTGGCAGTTGAATCGCTTGTACGCTACACTTGACGCATTTGCTCGCGTGCAAGAGGCGGAGGAGGATGGGCGTTCCTCGGGACCGTCTTCGTCGTCTTCAGAGGAATCTGATTCTGATTCATCAGAGACGAGCAGCGGCCCCGAGTCGGTCTCAACCCGTCTGCTGAACACAGACGACAACGTCGATCTTCCTGAGCTTGAACGCGCAGCTTATCGTGCTCAGGTTGCTGCGAAGATCCGGGCGGTACAGGCTGGCGACAGCCAGTTCCGCTATGACCGGTTCCGGGGACCCAGGGCGAACTATCGGACCTCTCTTCGGCGGACGAAGAAGCGCCTCGTGGTCTACAAGGAATGTCTCAACGTCAAATGGGTCTCACAGTCGACAAAGAATCAGCGTGTATATGATAAAGCAGAGGCAGCACCAGAGTGGATGACGATCTTCCAGCTTCAGATACCGGAGGAGTTCTTCTTGAATGAGGACCGAGGGTACTTGGCCGACTCGGAAAAGGGTTTTGACGAGTTGGAGTAGTTTCCGAAGCATGTAGTCGGGCTGATAGAATGCAATAAGAAGTACAGTTGAGGCGTCTTACATATGGGTGATATCAGGAGAGTCAAACCTTGTTCATGCTGCGGCGTGAGGGTTATAACTGAACCGGGTCGTGTGTGATACGGCCTATGATGGGATGTGGTTAACAGCTCAGTTCTAACCTGCGGTCTGAACACTGCCAGCATATAGCGACGCACGTACATCCTGTCTTCGAAGGGGCATGGTAAGCCAGTATGTTTCGTTCTTGAGGGTGACTGTATGCCGCACAACTGGAGAGACGAGATCGGCCAGGGAGACTATAGCTGACGGTCCTGGTTCCGTTTCCGTGATGTAGCCACCGTGCACCCACAGCTGTAGGCGGAATGTGCTCGAACTGTGATAGAGTTAACCCTACGAAGGCAAGTAGTGGCAGCAGGACATGGTACGTACTGTTGTGCCCATGGGGTACCGTTGAAGGTGATACATGATGGACGAAGCCACCGGATATGCGCAAAGAGTTGACGGGGAATCGAAGGGACGTCATACGAAACAAGATCGAGAATCTCTCCAACCCACAGTGGGCCTGTCTCTGAGATGCGGATGGCGGCGAGTGAATTGGCCCAAGCCGAGGTACGACGAGCAGCAGCATATCGGAAGCCGCCCACCACCACGTAGTCAAAAAAGGAGCCAATATTGGGAAGGACGATGCTTGTGGGGTCGGCTGACACGGTAAGGTCGGAGTGGAAGCGCTGCATGGGGAAGCGGAGCCTCAGTGTCGTGAGGAATGTATGGTAGAGGTCATCGGGCAGGTGGTCGCGCGAGTACCGAGGGCTCAACTCGAGCATGACATTCTCTAATGTTCGTTTGTCATCATTTCGTGTCCTATACGCGCAAACAGGCACGAAGAGACATACCATCGCGATATGCATCTTCCAGCTCACGGGCAAGCTGCTGCAGTGTTCCGCGGTTGTCTGCTGTGGCCTCATGCATGGCATAACAGGTCTGGAAGAGGCTTGACCGCTGCGGTTGAGCAAGTCCCTCAGCAAGCTGAACGGAAGATCAGCATGCATGCGATAAGCGTACCATTGGGCTGATCGGCTCACCAGGCGGTGTAATTGCACGGTACGATGGTACTCTCGGAAGAAAGTTGTCTCGATGTCGCCGCCGCCATGGTTGGAGGTCTTGAAGCTCTTGAGAATCTTGTTCAACCTTTCAAATATGAAGGTCCAGAACTCTCGCAGAGGGCCGTAATCTCTAACGAAGTCGGCAGTGTGGGTAGAGTAGTGATGATTTGGGCGTATGACCTCGGGCCCATACAACTGCACAGTGAACAGCAGGTCAATCCTCAGATTGAACGTGGAGAGACCGGGTACGAACCTCCAGAAGCTCAATGCAGTACTCCCTGAGTAATCGATCTCCTTCAAGTATATCGTCCTCAGTGAGTTGGCGTGAAAGGAAGATGGTGAGCGCCGAACACAACTTGAAAAAGTTGTCCAGGTCGCGCGGATGCAGAAGTGTTGGACGAGGGTTAGATTCAGAACCTCCTTCATCGTCACTATCACTCCAGGCATCGTCGGTGTCGATCTCCACTGCACCGTCATCATCGGACTCAAGAACCATCTCCTACATACAATATAAGGTAAAAGGTCATGGACGATCGAGGGCTGAGATGCGCTATCAGTGCGTACCTGGGCCTTTGATGTCTTCCTTCTCTCCCGAGTCGACTTACGGGGCTCCTGCTGTTAGACACAACTATTAATTCGCCGCAAGCATACAAGAGCATAGGAACGCACTGCTGTCTCAGACATGGATTGACCCGATGTTCCCTTCGTTGCGCTTCGCCTCTTATTACGCGCCTTCGCTCTTGAGCCCTTCGCACCAGTATGATTTCCCGTACTTGATGCGACTTTCTGACCTCCTGCGGTCCCTGCGTCCTTTGTAGCCTTGCGTCTAGCTTTACGCTTCTCAGACGTTGTCTTGAGGACGTCTAACCGCTTCACGAGGAAGTCTGGGTCGTGATTTGTCTCAATGCCTTCCCAGAGCTCTGGCAGCTGAAGATATGTACGACATATGATGAGCATGGTGTCAGCTGGCATGGCGAGAGGTTGCTTACCGCTACGGGACCAACAACGATGGCCAGAATGAGCCATTGGTCTGCGGTCAAGGACCCTCCAGCGGGCTCTCCTATGAGCTTCGGAAGGCGTCCCAGCTTGGACGGCAATGTCAGCTACACGCGTGGAATGAGTGTGAAGCATCTCGTTGTTAGTCGAGTGTACATGCCTGCTCCAGAACCTCATGAAGGCGACGCAGTTCTTTGTTCTTCCTGAAGAGGCCGAGCTGCACCCATATATGGTAGAAATGTGTTTTGACCAGTCCTGAGACGTGTATGAGCAAGCTGTACCAATCGAGAACTTCCAAAGAACGTACCGAGGAACAGGTTGTGCATCGGATCCACAACAATCATCCGACACATGTCAAAGTACGGAAGGCGAGCTAGCTCAGACCAGCGGACAGCGTGAGTCTTTGCGTACTCGTCGCGAGCTGTCTTGGTGGAGCATCCCTGATACTCTCGCATCTGCGCACGATGTTGAACGTTTGACCGCAATTTGAAGCCTACAGCAAGTGTCAATCAGTAAGGCCGCTTCACCTTGGTCATCCAACGCACCGTTGTTGGTGAAAGCCGCCGCAGTTGCCTTGAATGCACGGGAGATCCAGTCGCGTGTACAGAAGAACGTGTGCGAGTGAGATCCAAAGCCGCCAAGCTTGTGCGCTGCCGGTTTATCGCAGAAAACCCCAACAAGGACTACGCGCACCCGCCGACCGCGGGGACAACCATGTGTCGGAATCACCGCACCATATTTCCAGAGACGCAGGAGCTCGTTGACGAGGATTCGCAGAAATCGCTGCGTTTGATCGGGATCGGACTCCTTCGGGCCAGGTATTATGCAGGTTAGGAGTAAATTTGTAGCACGGAAGCTGTTACGAGACGCCGCGCCACCGAGACGTGAGACGTCTTCTCTAGTGTACTTTGATAACTGAGTACTCACCGAAAGATTAATGATATTGAAGGACATCGGACAGGACGTGTACGTCGGTGCAATGAGACTACGCAAGTACGAAAACCTGTCAAGAATCCTCAGTATGCAGTGGATCAGATATCTACAAGTCGGACAGAACACTCACCAGTCTACGCCAAGTGCGAGTCCAATCCGCAGCTCCCCATCTGGCCCCTCCGACAAGTCATGACGGAAGAACGGCTTTCCGTCTGGCCCAAGGACCTCCCGGCTCACACGGCCATCAAAGAAATCAGCGAACCTCCCGAACACTCGCCGCAGACGGCGCCACCAATCCATAGCCTCATCGTTCCCTGGCATCATCAGCACGTCGCCCAACTGTTCTGTGATAGACTTGTAAGGCGTTTTCAACCGCGGTTTGTGCTTCCGCTTCCGGGACTGACGGCGACCATGAGGATCATCATCCGAGGAGTAGACCTCATCTTCCACTGTGAACAGAAGGGTGCCGCACTTCGAGCAACGTGCACCGGCATCTTTGTAGACAGTCTCGGGGTGTGGCTCGAGGCATTCTGGACAGGTTGGGAGCGATTGAAAAACGGGGTCGAGCTTGAGGGCTGATAGTGTCCCAGAGAGAGAAGACGGCATGCTGGCAGTCAGGGCACCCTGCCCGACCTCAGCAAGTATATAACCTATCACGCTGAGCACGACATTGCAGAATCGAAAGGGGAGGTGTCCCACAAGGTGCAGCCAGGATGCAAGTAGGGCGGTGAGGATGACAGCGGGGTGCAAGCACTGAACGAGCCTGGAGAGGTTGCCAAGGCTGAAGGAGTGTGTGGAGGAGAAGGGGTCGGGCTCGTCGATGTGCAACATTGCTTCCGGGTCCAGACCGAGGGGAACGTGCTCCTCCGATCCATCCTCTTGTGCCTGCAACGGAGTCGTCGACTTGGGAGCGGGACAAGCACCGTTACCCAGACCGTCGTGCGACCTTGCATCAGACGACGCAGGATAGTCTGCCTCCGGGTTGTCCCAGTCATCGTCGTCGCAGAGGGGGATGTCTGATGCACCAGAAGTCAGTTCTGCATGCAGAAGACGAGACCGAAGATCCCACAGGCAGGTGTCCTCTGCCGGGCCCACAGGGGCGAAGCCGCGACCTCGAGAAATCTGCCTGTGCGGCCACCAGTCGCGACGGTCATACTGACCTTCGTCATCCTCATGCTCAACGGGCGGTGTGTCTGGCAGCTCGCGCTCAGAGTCTCCTGCCTCGGGCGGGGAAGCAGATGGTGACAAACTTCGTGTAAACATCCCCGCAAACTTCGTTCCCGGTGCCAGCTCCGACTCTGAGCCTGAGCCTCTTTTCCAGAAGGAGACGATCTCGCGCCCGACGGCCAACCATTGGGGAACTATCTGTACCCCTCGCGCATCACTCGCGTGTAGTGACGTGTTCTCCTGGAAGCCCTGAGGAAACGGGCAGACAGTCAGTCCGGCGACACGCTGCCACCCACCATGTCCAAGGTACTCACCTCATCATCCGCTTGAGAGCTCCCTCCAACTTCGTCCTCCATCCCGTCATTCTTTAGTTGTGCTTGACAAGGTGTCCTTCCCCCCTTCTTGAGTCGCACAGCGCTCCTCCGCATCTCCTCGCGCCGCCTCTTCTCGTAGTGTCTGTTGCGCGTCGATCGAGGCACAAGGTCGCCTTTACATTTCTTGCAGTGACATGGAATCTTCTTGTTCTGCTGCTGACCGCATAAGCTACGGCCCAACTACCTAGAAGAGTCTTGTCTGAACTCACCGTCGCCATCCCTCAAAGGGCCAGTATGATGATAATATCCAGCTCGCTACCGCTCCGGACCCTTGAGTGCGTTTTGAAGCGACCAACGAGGCAGAGAACAAATGTGCAGCAAAGCTAGATAGCGCAGAAGGATGTCGCGAGCGAGGTAGGCCATGGTGTCGTCGAAGGATGTCATCGGGTTCAAGTTCCGACGGTAGTACATGGTCGAACAGGCTGCATATTGCGCGCGTCAATGCAGTCTCTGCATGTTACGTAGCGCACGTCTTTCCAAATGCTTACAGCTCTCCATGGCCAAAATCATAATTGCATACAGAGTTTCGGATTCAAAGACACTACATATGTTGCGCGACACCCAGGTTAAACGAAACAATATTTCTAACTAGGCCGAGTCCGTGGTTGCATCCGCCGACGTCTCCGTGGCACCTGTATCGCTGAGGGTCAACCCTGCTAACTCTTCCTCGAGCGACTTCATGATTCGTCGAATTGGACGAGGGCGGATAGGCTGCTGGCGAGGAGGGCGCATGGCGACATCATACAGGCGCTATATATGGTGAATTAGTGCGGCCTTGTTAATTACCATACATGGAGGGAAAACGAACCTTGATGTGATTGACGAGCTCGAGGATCTCAATCCACGAGGCAAAGTAGGGGATGACGAGGTCGGGAGTAGCGAGCAGCGCGCGGACGAAGAAATGCACCCAGAGGTACATACGGACGAACGTCCTCGGGCGCACTATGCCATTCACCTGCACCAGGCTGCGCAGCCAAAGCGGTGCCCCGGGAGCCTCTACGTCCACGCCGGTCCAGCTGTCGAGTTCCACGGTGATGGGCCTGATGAATAATACCGGTGTAATCGTCAGCTTGAAGTGGTACGTCGGAGGATCCTGGAACCAGGAATCCTCCTCTTCTTCGGGCTGTAACAAGTCAGCTGCTAGTATTGGAGAGAACAGCATGCACGCGCACCGTCGTTACATCCACAGAGAACGCCAGCTCAACGTTTGGACGCGTATCTGGATCGTCCTCTCCCCAACCGCGACCAAACCCCTCCTCCAGGACGTTGAGTATGAGTTCCGCCGGGGTCCAAGGTCCTCGTGGTAACTCGAACTTCTTTGTCTCGAGGTCTCGTGGGCGAGGAGGAGCGATGGGTGCCGTGCGCCAAGGGGTAGCAGTGGTCTTGCGAGAAGCGTGCTTGTAGAGAGAGGTAGAACGAGGCATAGTGAAGACAAGGCGAACAGAGAGACAAAGCCAGCGACAAGCAAAGCGTACCCAGCGAACATGTTATGAAGCTCAAAGAGATCGAACATCCTGGAGGCGACCCCAGTGCGAGCAGACGTAGATGAGAGTCGAACAGAGCGAAGACCTTAGGTAGACCTCCGCGCCACAGCGTCTATCACGCGTCGCGCAACGCCGAACCGCGCGTCAGATCTCCAACCGCCATGACCTTGTTCGACTTGTACTATTCCTGGTCGACTCAATGTTCTAGACTACAACTACGCCAATTCGAACACCCCCGCGTGCGATTCCTGCGACCGAACGACTGCCACCGTCCAATTCGTTCTACCTAGCGTTCGACCTTCGCGATCCCGCGCCTCCTCACCTCCTCCACCCCTGTTCTATCTCAGCACAAACGCAGTGAAGTAAGTACACCATCTGGACGTCCCACTCATCGAGCTCAAATCTCAGGCTCCAAGTCACTCCACGTCTCCACAGCCCGCACTTCGCCACTCAGATATACAGTAAAACCCCGTCGTATATAGACTCTAGCTGCGCTAACTATGCCGAGTCGCGTCCATGTCGCGTCAAGGTCGCGTCACACACCGCGGCACGCGTGGGCGTCTGTCGCGGCAGGTCGCGTCAAGGCGCGTCACGTCGCGTCAAGTCGCGTCAAATTATCTGTGCCCATTTATTAGTGCAGTGCTCAAGTTCCCGGTGCATTTAGAAGTTCTGCGCAGCGCAGAGTCCACTCGTGCATTCCATGGTCCTCATGTACTCATGACGCGTGCATCACACTTCCAACGCAGAAGTTCGGATGAACGCACTGGGAACCATCCCGCTCACAAAACCACTCCTCGTTCTCGAACGGAGAGGCTCCCTTCCTTTCAACCCCTTCGCCTGCTTCTACTGAGTCTCAGGGCTCGAAACTTGTCTGAGGTCTCGTTCTTCATTGCTCCAGTGGAAGCGAGTCGGCGACCGGTGCTATTGATTGCCGCTCTCATACATGTACATGTGGCTATCCCAAGTCAACGATAGGGAGAGTCCGTGTCCGAGGGAGAGAGAGCGACCAAGACTTGCGCTGGCGAAGTAAGTACCAGTACGACATATTGTGCTAATTAAGCTTATTCGGAGAGCCAAGTGGCTGCGTGGCCTTGAACCTGGGCAAGGTGAAGTCGTCTGCCGAGCGAACAGGGACCAGCACTGAATATTGTGCGGCTCAAAGGCCGACAGATGCCCGAAACTAGACGAGCGTGCAGAGTGTGTTTACGACAGAGAAGGTGGCGAAGAGGAGCGAGATAATGTTATAAATGAATAGCAGACAATGGCACCGACGCACCGTGGCCGCTCGCGCTCGTCCGCAAGTTCGCAACGGGTGCGACAGACCGTTCCTCACCGATAGCGGTC
>WJSG01008829.1:0-17458 GCA_016618145.1 Sanghuangporus lonicericola | reverse complement strand
TGTAGTGGTGCTGCCCGTGAGCATGACATGGCCGCCTGGCGTAATGGCAACGCGTCTGACTACGATAGCTTGTAGTAAAGCCATTTGTAATCAGGAGATTGCAGGTTCGACCCCTGCGGTGGTCATTTTGCTACTCGTGCAAGAGCCTCATCGGATGGCCACTGAGCAACTACGCGGGGATTTCATTAGCCATTCATGTCGTACTTCCTTTGTGCTCATCCACGACTGCAGGTTTGACAGTTGAATCGATTCGCATGACATACTCGTTCGTCAGTTCGTCGCGATCACGTGAGGTTTGCAGCAACTTCAAGCGTGTCCGCTCGATCCGCCGCGCGCGCATCCCATACTCCTCACCACCACTACTCACCTGGACCAGCCTCTCTAGGGACCCTGTTTGTTTCCTGGCGACTCTATGCTCAGCATAATTTGTGCTTTTCGGCTGAATATCGTCCCCTCGTCGCACCCATGTCGTCGGCAGAGTACCTATGCGTCATATGTTGGGGGAACTAAGNACCACTACTCACCTGGACCAGCCTCTCTAGGGACCCTGTTTGTTTCCTGGCGACTCTATGCTCAGCATAATTTGTGCTTTTCGGCTGAATATCGTCCCATCGTCGCACCCATGTCGTCGGCAGAGTATCTATGCGTCATATGTTTAGGGAACTATGCAATCGCTGATCTCCGTTCTTTGCCTTGCGGTATGGTCAGCGGCTTGTGCTGAAACGAATGTATCACTGCTCAACTTTTGTCTCGTAGGTCATGCCATCTGCGCACCATGCATCGAGTCGTACACAACTACGAAACGCGACGAATGCAACTGTCCTTGTTGTTCTGCGCCCTTCGAGGCCGATCAGCCGCACAAGATATTCCTTGTGAACGGCGATCCGGAGACNTATGCAATCGCTGATCTCCGTTCTTTGCCTTGCGGTATGGTCAGCGGCTTGTGCTGAAACGAATGTATCACTGCTCAACTTTTGTCTCGTAGGTCATGTCATCTGCGCACCATGCATCGAGTCGTACAAGACGCCGAAACGCGACGAATACATCTGTCCTTGTTGATCTGCGCCCTTCGAGGCCGATCAGCCGCACAGGATGTTCCTTGTGAACGGCGATCCGGATACCCAGGATGCCGCTGAGAGTAGTATCAGGACCGTGTGTCATACACGCGCGTTTCATCTCAAGGTCGCGTCAGCTATCAGGGAGGTGAGAAGCGTCGAGGATGATCGCGGGCCGCATGCGGTGCAGCGCGCAGCGGAGACACTTGAGGAGGTGGCAGGATTGGAGGATGGTGGCGACTGCCTGCTGGTACGTGCGATGTTCAGTCCACCCGCGAACGTAGGCGTGACTGATCAACCACTTACAAAGGGTCTTCTACTCTCCACGGTTGCTGGCAGCTGGCGGGGGATGCTCCCGCTCTTCAGCACGAACGCGGCGCAACTTGAGAAGATAGAGGACCTGCGAGCACAGCTGAAAGAAGCTAAGACCAACGTTACGAAGACCGAGCAGACCGCGGATAAGGCTCTTGGGGCGTCCGAGCAATTGCTGCTGACCCTTCAGGAAACAAATTCTCGCCTGGCTACACTCGAAGAAGACATGATTCGCCAATTGGAGAGGCACATGGCGGAGCTGGCGCAGAGGAATGAAGCAATGAAGAAGCTGGACGAAGAATTGCATGTGCTCGAGGCAAGGGTGCGAACTTCCATACATGTAGAGGGTCTCTCCCTCCTCCTCATTCCCACCGTTCTGCAGGAACGAAAGCATAACGCAATGATGCAGCAATTGCGGCAGGAGACAAAGGCCCAGGCCCAGATTGCTGCCCCTCAACGCCATTTTGCCGATGCGCTCAACACTGAGGACTCGGAGCTGCGAGTCCTCTCTCCATCGCCAGATCCGCTTCATGTAGGCCTTCGGACCTCTCGAACCGTCACTCCGCTCACCTGGCAGTCTGTCGATCATGAGGATACCCGCCTGGTGGACGAAGCCGAAGTCCCGTCGACTCCGTCGGGTAAATGCAAACGGTCAGTACTAGACGACGACGAACCTGCCCCGTCTCACGCGGCGATGGACGATCCCGTATCTGCTTCCCCGTGGCGAGCTGCGCTGGGGCGGAACTTCTCTTCGGACTGGAATATACCCTCACAGCAAAGCAGGCGGGCAGGATCGAGCTCGAAACCCCAGCAGAGCTCCGCGCCGGCCATACATGCGCTCGACATCGACAAGAGCGGGAAGTCGAATAAGCTTGTGCGATTGGGATCCCGGAGGTCCATGTAGTTGTGCTCGGCTGAGACGGCGAGAGGTATGCGACAGAGCGAATGGATGGTGGGCGCGTTTGCCTATACCGGTGTTCCATTTCTGTGCCTCTCAGTATCATATGAGGGACGCGACGATACAGCACTGCGGGTTCGACTTATCGCCGTCCAGATTTGGACTTCGTTCCCAGGTGCTAGGTTGGTATGTTGATGGTCGCAGCAACCTGTTCAACGTCGATGGTCAAAAGGTCAAACCTCCGTTTGCAAGACATACGAGGAACCATTGCTGCGCTTACCTCCTCTATCAGCCTGTCGATCTCGACGCTCAAGCTCTGCATGAACAGCCGCATATGCTCGTGAACAACCTCCCTGCAAACGACGCAACGCGAGGCCTCCTTCAGAGCTTGCTCGCAAAACAAGCTGCCCTCTATCGCCTTGCGTGACGGCCAGGCCTTCAACTTATCTCCGATTCGCTGATAGCGGCTCGTGAACCAATGCGTCGCGGGCCTGGGACTTGCGCTTCCCCTCAAGGAATAGGTTGTGGTGCCACCCACGCAGCTGCTGCAGTGCTTGAAAGTCCACGCGCCATCAGCGAGCCACGCGAGGTCTTGCAGCGCCTTCTTCAGTTGTACGCGGTATCGTCGGCGGTAGGGAAGTAACCGGCGGTACGCATTTGCACTGAGAGTATCGAGCTCCACGAAGTACTCGTCGTCGTCATCGTCGTCCTGGACTCGGCGCACGGTGAGGAATGAACGGATCGCGGCCTCGGCGACGCCTTTCATCCGGTCCGAGTACTGTACCCCTATTGCATACACCCGGAGGGGCTCCTCGCTCACGAAGGAGCTCAGTAGGCGGTGCTTGAGAACTTGCAGCACCCCGCCCATGCAGTACTTGTCGGCCGCGGCGATGACTGGTCTGAGCTCGTCGATGGTGGAGAAAGTGAAGTTGGGCGGCGAGTAGAACGTGCGCAGGAGGGGCTCGATAACTGCGCTCGTTTCGGTGACGTGCACCACTGGCTTCCCGTCACCTCGCTCCGTGTGCGAGATGGGAAGCGGAGAGGCCTCGGCGGCGGAGGCGTCGGAAGTATTCAATTGGAACATGTCTGCATAAACCTGCGAGACCTCTCCCAGCAGGCACTTCCAGACGTGGAAGTCAACATGGTCAGCAGTCCGAATGATGACATCTGTCGATGCTTTATCGAAAGGAGGGGGCGCAGTGCGTAGTGCTGCAGGGTCGTCTTCGGGCCGTCGGCAGCCAGTTGAGGCGGTATCACTGTCTCAGCATGGGGCTGGAGAGACGCAGATAGAGGTTGAGCCATCCTATGACCGAGGTCAGCGCCAGTCATGTCTTATTGAGCCAGACGTTCTCTTGCCTTGCACTGTTGCAGTATCTGAGTCTCGGAGCCTGAGGCCTGAGGACCGGCTGCAAAGAAGTCCTATGTAGGTGTTCAAAGGTTGAACAATGACAATCAAGGTTTGATCAAGGTTACTTATCGTCGCGATCACATGACCTCAGTCACCTCCTGCGGCCCGCGGGAGCGCGCTCTCGCCTCAACCACCATCGCCCCCTTCCCGTCTGTATCCCTTCTCTCTCTCCCCCCCCTCCACCTTGACCTCATCAGGAACTCCACATTGGGGCTGAGCCAGTGCTTGTTTGCTCGCTGTATCTACTTCTTTACCACCTCGGAACCATGCCGTCGACCGTGTTATGTAGCATATGTCAAGACATCCATGCAATCGCTGATATTCGTTCACTGCCATGCGGTACGAGTACCTCTACATTACTCTGCTGTATTGACCTCACTATCTTGTAGGGCACACCTACTGCGCGACATGTATACCGGCGTACTTGGCATCGACACGGGCGACGCGCGGCAAATACCCGTGCCCTCAGTGTCGTGCACCCTTCAAGAACTCGGAACCCCACCCAATCTTTCTCGAACACGGCGACTCCGCAAGTCAGGCTGGCGGTCGAAGTGCCGAACCCGTTTGTCATTCTGGCCCTTTCCATCGTCAGGTCGCGTCCGCTCTCAGGGAGGTGACGCGTGTCGAAGAGGACCAGAGAGCCCAGACTATACAGCAAGCGGCGCAGGAGATGGAGAAGGTTACGGAGTTGATGAGCGGCCGCGATTGCTTGCTGGTGCGTACGCTTCTGTCTGTCATATGACGCGACGTGATGCCCAACAATCCCATCTGAAGGGCCTCCTTACCGCGGTTGCTGCACGGTGGCGAGGGATGCTGCCCCTCTTCAGTACGATTGCCAAACAACGCGCCGACATCACTCATCTACGCGGTCAGCTCCAGGAAGCGAGGGAGCAGACGAAGAGAGCTGAGCGGATTGCCGAGGTTGCGGTCAAGGAGGCGGAAAAGACGCTCCCGACACTTAAGACTACTCAGGGAGAGCTCCTAGAAGCCCAAATTACGCTCGAACAACTTAAGCAAACGATGATCATTCAGGCGAACCAACACAAGACTGAGCTGGAGGTTAACAAGCAGCACGTGAGCAGGCTGCACGACCAGCTGCATGCACTCAAGGCTCAGGTACGACATACCATCGGTGTCGATGCCATCCTGAGCTAACGTACAAGATTGACAGGAACGCAAGCAGAAGGAGGAGATCAAGAAGCTGCGGGAGGAGGCGAAGCCAAAGAGACGCGATCTCCAGGCTGCTGCCTCGCGAGAGACAAACGCCCTCACAGACCGCACTCGAAGTGAGCTGGAGGTGCTATCGCCGAGAGCAAACAGAGTGGGCATGTTGACCTTTTTGCACGGACCTATAACTCACTATTTGGTAGGTATTTGCACACTCTCAAGTATCGGAGTACACAACCACTCTGCGAAAGCGCAAACGGTCGAGAGACGATGACGAGCTACTCTCGTCGGATGAGGACCCGGGCTCTCTGCTCTACATAACACATACTTCGTCACCGCGAGCGAAACACGCGCCGGCACCTCAGCGGCCTCCGCCAATTGTGAAGCCACTGTCGTTCTCTGCCGACCCATGGCAGCTTCCTTCTCAGCAAGTGAATCGGTCAAAGTCAAGCTCAAGGGGTCTGCAGCGCCCTGCATCCTCAACGATCCCGTTCGGGCTCCTGCTCGACGCGAAAGGGAAGCCGCTTGCACCCGTGCAGACTGGCACCCGCAGGAGGGCGAAGTTCTGATGGTTGCCTCATCCCTCCACGTTCATCTTGGTCGTTGCAGCTCTCCTCACCGCCCACCCTCGCCGATAGACAGTTCGCGCAGCTTCGGGTCTGCGTCTGCCGCCTCCGGAGGTGCGGTCCGCGCGCGTGCCAGCCCCGCGCCGGCCTTGTGAGTCTCCAGGAGCGACAGCCACGGTCCTCCCGGCATGGATGGTCGCGATACTCGCTGGGACCAACAGTCCGCAAGGACTGCGCAGGCTGCGCGGTGATCACGATCTTGCGCTTCTTGGGTCTTGCTCCGCCTACAGTCACGGTGTCCACTGTCTTGAGGGTGCGGAGAGCGCTCAGGACTGCTGACTCGCACTACTCTTCACAGTCAAATTGTACTGCTAGATTCAGAATCGTAGTCCGTACGTGTAGCTCACCTCAGCGATGGAAGTTGATGTGATGATTGTAAGTACGGATGTTTCGACGACGACGACCGCTGTGTACAGATCGTGAGAAAGTGCAGTACCGCCCAGCGAGCTCGCCGAACACAGCGTTCCCGACGCTAAACATGGCGCTCCCGCTTTGTCTGTGAATACATCGCTCGTCGACAGAAGTCGGCTCTCATCCCACCACCACTCGTTTTTCTCGACCTCGGCGCGTCGCCCTCGGGTTTCTGAACAAAGTAGATGTCCAGCGGGAGCCACCTCGCGTCACCACTCTCGCCGCCGCGCTCCATATCCCGGCCGTCCTCAAGAGGCTCTGGACGGGCAAGTCCCATCGTGACCCTCGCAGACGAGACCGGTGCGTGTCCTCAGCTCTCAAATGCGGCGCGAGAGCCTGCTTGCTCCATGCATGGCGCTGTCCACGGAGATCGGCGATGCTGAACGAGCGCCGTGCGCACCCCGACAGTGGCCATCCGGCACCAGATGTCCACGCTGAAGCACAACATCCGCCACCAACAAGCCCAGCTCGCAGCTCTCGAGAACACCGTCCTCCGCGGCCCGCGCCCGCTCCCGCCCGGCATCTTCACCTCCCCGCCTATGTCCCCGTCCGAACTCGACCCGAACCCGCTGCCGCCGAGGATCACGCGCCGGAGCAGCTTCGACGCACTGCAGGGCCTCGCAGGACCGGACTCCGGCCTACCACTACCGCGCACTCGCAGCAACATGTCGTTTGGGGAGGAAAATGGGATCCGGGAGGGCATCCCGACAGGCTCGGGATCGCACAGGTCGTCGAGTCCGACGGGGTCACGCAGCCGTGAGTCTATTCCTATCTGCCCCACCCCCGTGCTACGATACTAAGCCCGAGGCAGGCATTCCTGTTTCCTCGGTAGGTCAGTAGATCGGCCAGTCTCAGCGCATTCCCAAATCGACGCGTCTCGAGATCGTGAGGAGCAGTGTTGGCTCGCGGGTCAATGCTGACTTCTTCGTATTGGTGACGGCACGCCTTCGAGACGTTGTCATCGATGCAGTTGGCTGGATACGCATGGGGATTGAGAGTAAAGAGAGGAGGCATACCGAGGTACTGGCAGCAGGTACCGTCCCCCGATTTGCGCCGTCCGGCATACCAGAACGTCATCTCAGTTGCTATACCTTAGCGACGAAGCGTTCGCCCGTTGCCGATTGTACTCTTCAGTTCATCTACTATCTAACCGAGGTCCTACTCCTGGGTTGCTGCTTTTATTCTGCGTTCTCTTTCAGCCCCATCCCACGCACAGCGTACCCGCTGTCTTGTTGATCCAGCATGCTGACAACCTCCACAGGCAATGCCAGGGCATTAGCAGAAGAAGACCTCGGTGACTCATCACGATCATCTGCAAATCTGCACGTATCGACAACATCAGCCGGAGGGGTATCGCCACGACGAGCATCCTTCGCGCCTGGGAATACGACCAAAGTCCTTGCGGACCTACAGGCCGGCGTCCTCAATGCGAAGAATGCGCTAGAGAACACGAAGGCACAGCTGCGGGTTAGCCAGCGGCAGGTCAGCCAGCTAACCCGACAGACGGAGGACCTGAAGGAGGTGCGCGAGCGGCTGCGGCTGGAGAACGAGGGCTTGAACAACGTCGTTGCGCGGAAAGAGCGACTGCTGCAAGAGGTGCGTGACCTGCAGTTGTCTCATTATCGAAGATGTCCCAAACGGACGCAGGTGCTCGATCGCGCACGGAAAGCGGAGGCCGAGGTGCTTACGCTCAGATCATCGCTCAAGAACGAATCCACGTCGTCGAAGAAGACTATCCGCGACATGGAGTTGTCGCTCGCCGAAAGTACGGCTCGGACACAAAAGGCGGAGCGGGAGTACGCCGTCCTCCGGGACTCGATCAAGGGGCTCGTGGAGTCATTCCAGACTGACGCTGTCAACTTGCGGGAGGAGATGAAGCGGCGGGAGGAGAAGCTGAAGGCGGATGCGGAGGAGATGGGGAGGAAGTACAAGTCGCTGCTGGAGGCGGTGCGGAAGGAGCGCGAGTCGGGCGGCCTGGGCGAGGTGCGATGGTTGCTGCACGAGAACAAGCGGATAGCGGAGCAGATGGAGGTGGCGCTGAAGGACGAGATGAAGGACCTGCGTGGGGAGGTGGACAGGCACGCGCAAGAGAGCGACGAGGCCATCCAGACTGCAAAGTATGTCCTCCCGGCTACTCTGAGACCATGCGTGCTGATGCCTGCTCGATGCAGAACACTGTCTCTCGAACTCGGTCGGCTACGGCGGCTCATGCGGCAAGCGGGAGCAGCTGCAGCTGCAGAAGCCCGGAACTCATGAGTTTTATCGTTGGCTTCTCAGGCTCTTACCATCACGACACGACGACGTTCTACCCTTCCTGTCTGCCTTCGACATCGTACCTAGCGTCCTACCAACCGCATCTTCTCATGTTGTTTCATTTGCACCGTCCGACTCTCGCTCCCGACGCTCTGCTGTACTCCATCTATATACCTGGGGACGCCCGTCTCTGCTACTTCTCCGCACTCTGGATTAATCGTATCGCATGGACAGCACTTCTATCTAATCCACAGTCGTTCCCCGTTGATCGGGGACGGCCGGTCTCTTGCCATGTGAACGTTCTGGCTGCTGACTATGTAGCGACTGAAGGCAGGTGAGCAACTGCTGTCGGTGTTCGCCACATACCGATGTGCCTAGGGCAAGTTTGAAATGTGGTTTGTTCGCGTGATGTGGGGGTCCGAGGGGGCGGGGTGACCGGTTGATACCCCGCGTCGTCCGCGAGCCAGTGTCTGCTTGCTGTCGAGGTCCTCGGTGTCGACTGATTGGAAGTACACTTGAGAAGTAGATGAACAGACTGTCAACAACGAATTTGTCTGTGGTCTTCCTGAACTCAGGCTGTCTGACACCTGCCGGCAGCGCTGGATCTCGATAGGCTATTCACATGTCGGTAACACTGATGACCGGCAGTGCCGACCTCCAGGTCCATATGTAAGGCTCTCTCCCGCAGCCCAAGCACATACCACCATCTCTCCCGTCCCCCCACATCGTCCCAGTTCCTGTATTACCACCATGGCCACCATCACCACTCCCGTCACCGAGCTTTTCGGTATCAAGCACCCCGTCCTGCTTGCAGGTGAGTACGACACGCCTGCGCCCATGACGTGAAGTGCTCACGAGACTCCCGGGGCACATCAGGCATGAACGTCGCGGCGGGTCCTGAGCTGGCGGCGGCAGTGACGAACGCGGGCGGTCTGGGTGTTATTGGTGGTGTGGGCTACACGCCCAAGATTCTGCGGCAGCAGGTACGTATCACTCGCACGCGCATCTCTCCTCATGCGGCCTTGCTCATGCACTCGCGCGTAGATCAAGGCTATCAAGGATGACCTCGTCGACAAGAACGGGCCTTTTGGTGTTGATCTGCTCCTGCCCCAAGTCGGCGGCAATGCGCGCAAGACCAACGTGAGTTACACGCTTCGCACTATGGGCGGATTCCTCGGCCAGGCGAGCAAGAGCTCACGCGCCGCTTCAGTACGACTACACCAAGGGCCAGCTGCCTGAGCTCATTGACGTGATCATTGAGGAGAAGGCGAGGTTGTTCGTCTGCGCGGTCGGCGTGCCCCCCAAGTGGGTCGTTGACAAGCTGCACGGTGCAGGTATCCCCATCATGAACGTAAGCACCCCGCCAGGTTTCTGTCTGCGCAATGCCTGACGACCACGCGACACACAGATGGTCGGACACCCGAAGCACGTCACGAAGGCACTCGACGCCGGCGTCGATCTCATCTGCGCACAGGCAGGTGAGGGCGGAGGCCACACCGGCGACATCCCCGCGTCCATCCTCATCCCTGCGTGCGTCGACATCTGCAAGACACGCAAGTCCCCCTTGACTGGCAAGCCCGTGTACGTCATTGGTGCCGGTGCCGTCTACGACGGCCGGGGGCTCGCTGCGAACCTGGCTTGGGGCGCGGAGGCAGTCTGGGTTGGCACGCGCTTCGTCGCGAGCACGGAGGCGGGTGCGCCTAAGGCGCACAAGGAGGCCGTCCTTAGCGCGGGCTACGAGGATGCCGTCACGACGCTCATCTACACCGGTCGTCCGCTGCGCGTGCGCAGGACACCTTACGTTGATGACTGGTACGTCGGGCTCGCGTCTTGTATACCACTGGGACAAATCGCTGACAGGCCGTGCCATGTACAGGAACAACAACCGCCAGGCTGAGATCAAGGAGCTGACGTCGAAGGGTATCCTTCCCATCGAGCACGATCTCAAAGAGCACCCCGAGAAGTCGTTGGAGGCCCGTGCGTGGCTCATCGGCCGCGTCGCTGCGCTCATCCACGAGGTTCTACCTGCGAAGGTGATTGTGGAGAACATGGTCAATGACGCAGCGAAGATTATCCAGGGGAACGCGGCGAAGGTGTCCGTCAAGGCTAAGCTATAGGGCCATTTATGATGTGGTAGCACAGGATCGGATACCATGAACTATACTACCTCGGGCACTATCCCGCCGGGAACGCAATCCACGCATCTCCTTGGAAGGAAGGGTATAGCCACAATCACCTATGCCTCGTCATGAGCGACCCCTGGCTCGCCCGTGAGTGCGACGCAAGGAATATCGTCAAGGGATATCTAGCCATGCACACAGTCAGCATTGTTTGCGTGATACCGCGGTCGATACACCGACCTTCGACAGCCGCTTTTCGACGTCCGCTGCGAACAAGTTGGTGAAGCGGCGAATCTGCTCGGATCCGGACACCTTGTATGTCCGACAATCTTCGCACCGAAATGCCTCTTGTAACACTCGGTCGGCCAGCTTCGGGTCGCGAATCGCTTCTGCGTGAGGAGTCTTGCCTAGGACGTCGCAGAGCCGAGCCCAGTGCGCCTGGAACCACGTTGCAGCTGTACAATCGTGGTCACAATCGTGATTCCAGTTCTTGCCGGGATGTTGCCCGCAACTGCCACACGAGAACCATATCCATTCCTGAGGCCGTGAGAACCATGTTCGCAGGGGAGTGTACCTAAGTTCCTGGAGAGCACTCGTGCACAGATTCCGATACATGATGAGTCGGCAATATGTGGCAGCGTCGATGGAGGCCAGCTCGTCCGCATAGCACCACATGTCCGGGAGTGTGAGGAAGTCTCGCGCCGCGTCCTGCATGAGGGCGGACATGCGGCTTCCGTCGCGTCTGCTGCCGTATCTGGCTGCGAACGCGAAGACGCGGACGGGTGTCTTCCTGCCATGTCGAAGACGTGCTCGATGTCGTATTTGTGCGCCGCTGCGAGGACTGGTTTCATGCTGTCGAAGGTGGGGAAGGTGGGAAGGTTTACAGATGGGTAGCGGAGTTTGAGGAGCAGCCCGAGCGTGGTCGCGTCCTCTGTGACAGGGATGACGGTTGGGAGGGGGTGAGACGAGGGAGCATATATCTCGACATCGCCTGTGCTTCCCTCCAAACGCGATGGCCCCAAGTCGATCTCGCTGCTGGCGTCCTCCGGTTTCGTCACGGTGGGCTGTGGGACGTCGAACATGTCTGCGAAGAAGCTGGAGATGTGCCGGAGGACCCATTTGTTGACGTAGAACTCCGTCCCGTCCGATGTTCGCAGTACCACGTCTTCAGAGGGTCGATCGAACGGACTGGCAGCGTCAGCGCAGCCGCCGGATGTTGACGTTGATGGTGTCTGCATCGGAGTCTCTGGCTCAGTATTTGACACTAAGAAGAGGGACCGCGGTACAACCGCGGTAAGACAAAAGTTTCAATCGATTACGAAACGTGAAAACCTCACTGTCGTGCGGGGTTGTCTAGTCTTCCTCGGGACTGGTCTCTCTGCGCAGAAGGAGTTCTCAACGTAGTGCGTCCTAGTTGCAGTAAGTATAACTGCGTGTGCTGCGGTAACTCAGCGCGTGGAACACGGTCAGGTCCACCTTCGAGCTCCATGCATCATGCATCATGGCCTACCGCAGCGGAGGCGTGTACGTGACCACGTACATATTCTGGCATGCAGCCTGAGCATGGCGGTCAGATCTTCAGAAGCAAGCCTCGGCAATCACCAAGCGTCTAGCCAGAGTATACTTAACTTCTGACTTACCGACTTCGTGCACACCTCCTCATACCGATTCTCAGCGGTAAGCGTTCACCTGTGGATGAGGAGCTTTTGTTTTGAAGGTGAATGCTGACTCTTCCTGTTGTTATGCATACTAGGAAGTCATGAACGGACGTTCATCCCAGGAGACTCATGCCGGTCCGGGCGCTGATGACACCCCCTCGCTCAGTACTGCAGCACCCCCGTTCAACAGACTGCTTACGGATACTATCCTTCGGACATCTGATGGCGTCGACTTTCATGTTTGGAAGGGTATCCTGATTGAAGCATCACCGGTCCTGGCCGATATGTTTGCACTCGGTGGCGAGTCCGGACAAGCAACCTCCAAACCCGAGACCGAGACTTCCGTGTCCTCGAGATCGGATGGGAAATCATCCACGTCTGGAACGGCTACCGTAATCCCCATCCCCGAACTCAGCACCACGCTTGACCCCCTCCTTAGGACGTGCTACCCACCACCCCATCCCACATTTTCGTCTCTCGACGCGCTGAAACCAGTATTGGCGGTGGCCCACAGATACCAGATGGAAGGGGTACAAGAGTATCTCACCAAAGAACTCCTTGAACACGCACGCACGGCACCTCTGCGCGCATACGTTATCGCTGTCCGCTTCGACATGCCTCACGCCGCAGAAGCCGCTGCTCGTGACTTCCTTGGCCTCAAGGTCGCGGACGACTACGTTCCAGAGCTCGAGGACCTGAGCGCTGGCTCCTACC
Source organism: Sanghuangporus lonicericola (assembly GCA_016618145.1). Classification (NCBI taxonomy): domain Eukaryota; kingdom Fungi; phylum Basidiomycota; class Agaricomycetes; order Hymenochaetales; family Hymenochaetaceae; genus Sanghuangporus; species Sanghuangporus lonicericola. Next base: position 4,836 of record WJSG01008829.1, on the reverse strand, counting down.
ACCGATTGCTTGCGTATCGCAAGCGTTGCTACCAGACCCTCGCCGACATGATCTCGAACAGGCTATCGTGGTTACCGGAGAGGCAGCCCATGTGGCAGTTCCTCGGCTGCGGATGCGCTCGTGAAGGTTTCACGGTGAACCTGCGGAATTCTCCCGACGTGCAGCGAAATGTCGCGGTGTGGTTCTGGCAGCACTATCGACGGATTGGCGTGCTTCTTGCAGAGCGACCTTGCCGCGCTGCGCTCATTGACCCTAAGCTGAACGACAGGGCCGTCATGGAAGCGTCAGCGTGTGCAGCCTGCAGGCTGCGAGTTCACGACGATCTGTCTACGTTCACGTCCTATCTTCTTGAGGAGATAGACCGTCGCCTAGCAGCGGTGAGCCCTTACTCAGGCGTGTAGCCCATGATGTACGCCTCAACTAAAGTGTTCCTGTCATCTCTGCAGGTACCACTTCCAGTCGAGTAGTCGTCGAAGAGATGAGGATGCTACTTGCCAGCCTCATGTGGAATGTCGAAGGTTTTTCAAGTATCGTGGCATGTGGTAGATCCCAGACGCGTATCTCTCGGATGTTGCCCTGGACCTTTAAGTTTCGTCCTGAGTGCTGCGGTAATGACCATGAATGGAAGCGCTCCATCGCGTGAGTATGTGAGTGACCGTCGACGGCTCATATAGAGAGTCGCACTGCGGTACAGTGCTTCGTTGGCCTCCTTGCTTCTACCCTCTACCACGAGATACTGTGAAAGTGAGGATCCTGAAGGCGCTGGGGACGGAGGTCGAGAGGCTGTCTCAGGAGGTAAGCATGTCGCACGGCTGCTATCGGAGCCTATCGCGGGAGTAAAAGCTGACTGGTGTGGACACAACAATGGCAGGTTGCTACAACCATCATTGTGCCGGCTTAGCACGTCTAACCGGCGTCCAGGAAGCGTTGGTTCACGAACCGCTATATCTGTACTTGGATTCTGCAATGATCACAATTTTTGCCTTTGACTAGACGTGTGCATGTCCCGGACCGGCGATGCAACAGCTATGTCGAGATGGAGGGTTAATCAGCACCGACGCAGGCATCTCGTGGACGGAAACAGTGGTTAAGGACAGCATAAGAGAAACATTTGCCGCACCACGCCAAACGGCAGGCGTACGCCAAGGAGCGCATCCGTCAGTCCTAGGTGATATCCAACTCGACCTGCCACGCGCCATCTTGACATGAGATACAGAAGGACAGCTTGCAAGACTCGGACTATCGCGCACCTTATCAATAATCTCCTCGACGAGCTCCTTATACTGCTCCGTGAAGCATCGCATGTCCCCCGCGACCGTCTTTCTGCATCTCTGGCAAGGCCACGCAGTGTCGGTAGCCGCGTTCGCCAACGCAAGGTCCTCCAACGTCGCCGGGTGCGGCGCCATCCTCAGCTTCCCGAGCAGCCGCTCCCAGTGACGCGCAAACCAGCCGCAATTCATGCATGTGACGAATGCATAGGCCCTGTCAATGTTGAGCGTGTCCATAGCGGAGCTACACCGCGCGCGGTACACCGTTAGACGGTGGTACGCGCCCGCGCTCAGATCCTCGAGCTCCCCCGGGAAGAAGCCCTCGCCGGCCGGGATGCACAGGTACGCTTTCGCGGCGACACGCATGATCTCCTTGAGTCCGTGCTTCCCGGCAAAGGCATATGCTCGCAGAGGATCCTCGGTCATGTGCGGTATAGCCGCGTTCTGCAGGACCCGCGACGCGAACGCGAGCTCGTACTTCTGCGCGGTCAGCAGCAGTGGAATCGCTTCGTCGAAGGATGAAAATATCGGAGGCTCCGCCTCGGGGTAGCAGAGTCTGAGGAGGGGTACGAGTGTGCTCTGAGGTTCTGGGAGAGATATGCGGACGCAGCCGGAAGGGGACAGGACTGGGGCTTTTGAGAGCATGGTTTTGAGCACTGGGGAAGCGTCCTCGATGATCCATCGGAAGACCTGCAGGTCGCACTGGTCGGAAGTGCGCAGCGTCGCATCCGCGGCCGCTTTGTTGAATGGCTAAGGAGGAAACTCGGCGAATTCGTCTTCGTCGTCAACTTCCAATCCCGGAGAGGGCGCGACTGTCGATGGGGCGAGGAGATCCTCTGGGACTGTCACTGTTGGACATCAGTTGTGAGAGGACCTGTCAGATCAGCCCCGAGTCGCAAGTTATGCTTTGGAGACTTACTCTTCGTCTGCGGGCACTAGATGTTTGTCCGAGTGTGCAAAGTCCAAGAGATGACCACGAATGACGGGGAATGAGGGAGCTTATATTTATACGGGAACCCTGGATGCTGCAGCGGAGAAGGTGGGCAATCATACGCCCTGCTGCGGGAGTCTTCCCTAGGCTACTCGTATGTGGTGCTGCGGCAGCTGCGGGAGTTCCAGACTCTCACTCAGACATCTGCGAATGCGACGTCTCGAGGTGGCTCCCATGCGAAATTCCTGAGACGTGCTGGCTGACCGCATGACCGTTCAACGACCTGTAAGGTTAAGGGTCCGAAGCACCACTGGAGCTGCTCAAAGTACTCAGCGGGCATCGCGAGGCTGAAAACAAGGCGGTCCCGAGTAAGTGAAGAGGAATCATATTCATGCAAGGTTCGTACCGTAGATCGTGGCTATACGCGAGCCATGTCGAGGGCAGCCTCTCAAAGTGGTTTCGAGAGGGAACAGCGCTAGCTGCCCTCAGGTTGATGTATGCCAGCACCGCGAGCACTGCGTTGCTTCAGAACTCTTCGCGAGACAGTTTCGCGGGGAGCTGATCAGTGACATTGACAAAGATATTGAGCAAAAGCAAAGGAGTGCGAGACTCGGATATCATAGACCAAGCACGAATACAGCACCAACGCCCTACTAATCCCTCCCGCGCTCTCAACTACGACCCATTCCCTCGAACCATCGCGATAGTGAGGACTCACACATTCGTCTCCTCCGGCGAGAGCATCCACACCGGTCTCAGCCCACCTCCCAGCGTCCTCATGCGCGCAACCGCGCGCGGGCCCTCGAACGCAAGATTCATGTGCCCCAAGCCTCTGCTGGTGTTGCCCCGGGAGGCCTGGCTGACCGACCGCTCGGGCGAGAAAATATCGCCCATGGGGAGCCCAGAGTGCTGCGGGCCCGTGCTCGAGCTCGAGCTGACGTTGAACGCAGGCTCGAAGTCCGAGTCGTGCAGCTCGTCCTCGTCCTCGTCGATGAGCACCTTCCTGGGCCCCGACGCGCCTGTCTGGGAGCGCGTCTGGATGCGCTTGCTGAGGTCGAAGGGGGAGCCCAGCACCAGCCGGGGGCGCTTCGCGATGCGCCTCTGGGAATGGGATGCCGGCGCGTCGTCGGCGGGCTCAACCCCGGGGCTACTGGTGCTCTTTCGCTTCATGGAGGGAATCATCGCGGGTTGCGGAGGCGCAGGGGCGGCGTTCTCTTGGCTGCAAGGGTAAGGATGAGTGTAAGTGTATGCGCGCATATGCAGGCAAGTAAACACGCACGACGCCTTGAGTGTCTTGTACTTGCTCTTGACGCAATCATATTTCTTCCGGAGCTCGCGCATCTCGCGCACGAGCCGCTCCTTCTCGAGGCGCTCGTCGCGCTCATGCTGCGCATGCGCGTGGCTGGCGCGAAAGGCAGCCTCGCAGCGATCCATGAGGAGGGACTTGTCGCGTACGAGGGCTGCGACCTTCTCGTTGAGTGTGGCGATCTGCGCGACGAGGTCGCGACGCGTCTGGGAAGGGCCCGCTTGCTCGGGGGCATCGTCGTCGGTGGGGAGGAAGACGCGTCGGATGCTGGGTATGATGAAGCTGTGGTACTTCTTTGCTACAAAGCGGAGGTCCGGGTTTGCTACAGCGACGCGATGGGGGTAGGTTCAGGCTGAGAATCGCGGTTCTGGAGAGATGGACGCGTGCACCGGGGGACTCACTGATGGGGAACGGCGACCTGCAGGTGGGGCAGGACGCGTTGAGAGCGTCTGCGCTGGCCTCGATGTATGACGTGAGGCATGCCTCGCAGCAGAGATGTCCTGGGAGCGAGGTTCGCGTGAGAACGCGAAGATGCGCGGATGGTGGGATGGACACGTACCGCAGGGCGTGCAGACAGGAACGCGGAGGTTGTCGAGGCAGATGCCGCAGGTGAGCGCGTCCATTGTAGAGCAGAGGGTATCCAGTCCGTCGCAGACGAACGCGGCGGGGAGAGGAGCGGGAGGAGGAGGAGGAGGAGGAAGAGGAAGACCCGGAGGAACGATGGTCTGCGTCGCTCCCCAAAGCCATTCGCCCAACGCGATCACGTGCGGGTGACTGTCACGCATCACGGCTCTGCCGGTGCGGCGGTGCCTGTGCGCCTCGGGTATACGACCTCCCGCCATCAGTGCGCACGTCGACGCCGCCACCGACGAGGGAGGACGAGGGTGGCGGCCACATACCGGGCCATCGATGTCCCTCTTCCTTTCTCTCTCGATTGAGAGACCGCGAGCCACAACACGGTCATCCATGGAACTCGGCGTCGATGGCGACAGTGGCTAATCATGTCGCGAAGGCTAGTATGAGGTGAGTATTGGTGAGTATCATCCGGCAGAGAACCGTCTGACCTATTGGCTTCCGTATGAAGTTGCCGTATATTCTACAGGCGACGAACTTCTCTCATCGGCGAGTAGACGACTGCGATTCCGACGTGCGCTGCTTTGAGGGAATATTGTGGCCAGTCTGCGTCTGTCTGCGTCCGATGGTCCGAGTCGCCGAGTCGAAGACGAAGACTTCGCGCGTCAAGGTCTCGTGGTCCTCCTCGTGTATACCGCATTGTGGAACTCCCGGCCTTCTAACTCAACGCAGACGCGAGGTGGATGTGTACTCTCATA